>VDFB02218453.1:19705-89306 GCA_007258455.2 Sequoia sempervirens | reverse complement strand
TTTTCTTGTGGTGCCTTGTTAAAGTAATCAGAAGGTATAACTTTAATATGGTTGAGTAGGAAGACCATTCAGCGACACGACCTTTCGCCATAGCCACCTATGTGTTTGTGAGTGCATACCAACTAGCGTATGTATTTCACCTTTTGGGTTTTCTCACCCGATGGACCATCGTGAGTTCTATCGCCCCAGAGTGAGTTTTTTCAACCAAACAATCTAGATCTTATTCACAACTAGTTGGATAGATGATCAAAGCTTTCATTCTTTTTTCATCATATTGTGTGTTCCTTTGTTCTTATGTTTAGTTTACCCTGGGATCTTCATCTTGGGGGCTTGATCATCCCTCTTGATTGTTGTCATTCCATCTTTCTAACATAAGTACATTTGGACCTATTTCTCGATGTGCATGACTACTTTAGTGTGAGTTTGAAGCAAGTTCATCCTCTCACTAAAGTGGGGGCTAAATGTGTCGTAGAGAAATGGCCCCTTGTCATTTTTATTGTCTTTTAGGCCTTTCCTCTTGATGATTGGTCCAATTTGCTTTGATTTATTAATATAACGTGGCTTGAATATTCACATTAGGTCCTTAAAATTCAAATTATGGTGTCTTGTTAAGGTGTTGTGAACTGTTGTAAAACATTTCTACACTTTTCTAGACTCTATTCATTATAATTCACCTAAAAACAATCTTTTTATTCATCATTAAGTCCTATTTTGAAGTGTTGTAAAGTCTTGTAACAAGATTTCACGCTTTTCTAGGCATAATCTCACTATTTACACCTTTCTTATGCTTTATTTGACCCCTTTATGCACTTATAAGGCTTAATTAAGTGTGTTTTTGAATGTAAACTTGACAAATAAGATTAAATGTAAGTTAATTCCTGACACCCACATTCAGGTCCAAGGTGGGACCCATTCACCATGGGTGGCGAATGAGTCCCTCTTGGCTCAAAATTCAAAATATTTTAAATTTCCTTTCAGGTTGTTATTTAAAATCACCTTATGTCGGCCTGTGATGAGGTATAATCAGGTTACTAGGGCACAAGTGTGTATAAATATGTGATTTTCTCCTCATTTTACATCTCTCAACAATCTCATAACTTATTCAAGCAATCCAAGCATTCATTAAAGCATTTGAGCACTTTGCATCATCAAATCAAGCATCAATCAAGCTTTCAAAGGAAGCCATTGATACATCTTCAAAATTTCTTCAACAAGGGTTTGGTAAGTTGATAGCATTTGCATGTTATTATTTTATCTTTCTCTTTCATTTCATCATTTTATTAAGGGTTTGACTACCAAAGTGATATTTGACCAAGGAAAATCCCTTTGCCCTAACCCTTAACCATTTTCCCCCTTTGTGCATGTGTTGTCTATGCATATTTCTCAAGCATTTAGGTGTTGAAAAGTGGAAAAGAAGTCAACAAAGTGTTTCAAGTCAATCATAACCTATTTCAAGCTTGGAGAATATATTCTACCCATTTTCTGAAGGATTAACTTCGTCAACTCAACAATTAGACAACCTTAGATTTGGTGTTGTAGAATATTCCCCCCATTTTCTTAGAATTTTGGGAGAGGACTAATTTTCCATTAGTGGCGAATGAGTCCCACCTTAAGGATATAAATCTAGATTTTGTCAGTTTTCAGATCCCGACAATCAGAAACCAGTTTCTGACAGTTTTCATCATAAAGCAGGATTGATGCGCCATTAGTGGCGAATGAGTCCCACTGGCGATTTTCTGTGATCTCAGTCAGCATTCAAAATATTCCAAATTCTCCATTCTCTACCTAGGTGCACTCTGAATCAACCTTATTCTATTCTATTTTGCATTTGTTCATTCTTAGTTCATGCTTGCAAACATCATTATGTTTTCCAACATTGCATTAATCTTAGGTTTTGCATTCATAATATCTTAATTTCATAGTTTAGTTGCATTCATATCATTCCATTTTTTCTAAATAACATCACACATTACATAATTTGAGTGAACCTAGCTAGATATTTTGGCCCTTCTTTCTCCTTTTAGGTGAAAAACCCTAGAAGTGCTAAAAGAACTAGGATGCCAAAAATCTACGTTTCATTTTGGTGAACTTGCATATTGAACATTTTACATTTATGATTTCCATTGAATATTGCATCCTAGGATTCATTTGCATCAACATTCAATTAGGGTATTGTCTTGTATTTGCATCCTAGGGTTTCTCATATTGCATTAGTGAAAGACTTATTTAGATTTCATTTTTGCATTGCATATCATTGAAAAAATTGAAAAATTGCATCTGCATCCTTCATTGGCATCTGAAAAGCATTAGAATCACTTTAAATTTTCTAAAAAACATAAAAATTCTCATAGTTGGACTCATTCACCACCTGTGGGCGAATCAATCCACCTGCACATTTCATTATGCATTTTTAGGCAATTTTTGGGTATTTCCTGCATTACAGTTGCTTTCTGTTTTACTTTCCAGATTCTCTATTTCATTCTATTTCTTGCATCTTAGTTTACTTCCATCAATTGGCATCATGGCATTTTCTTTTAATAAATTTTGGAATTTATTGAAATCATTAGTAGACATGTCCAATTGTGCCTTTGGCTGTGATCCTAATGACCTTGAGCTTCCTCATGCTCCTTCAACTCCTCACGATTGTCCTCCTCATGATGTCGACATCATTGGAGAAGATGATGCTAGCATGAACAAGTTCTTAAATGAATGTCTTGATAACCTTGAAGCCAATGCAACCTTTTACCCATCCATGATGCTGCAAAATCTTTTTACTATTGCACCTCCTGATCACTTTGGATACCTACATCCTGAAACTCAAGAGGGACATAAAATTCCTCCATCAAATGGACCTAGTTCCTCTCAACAAACACATCCTCAACCATTCTATGATCATAAAGTTACAAACACTCCCATCAACCTTGAAAAAAATATGGAAAAGGCTTTACTATCCTCAACAAACAAGGTTATGACACCACACATGAGCATGAAATTCAACTTCTAGAACAAAAACCAATAGAAGAAAACACAACAGGATTAGGTTATCAAGATCCTCCTCATACTGACAAGCCTCCTTTTGAATATTGGAGACTTCATGATGATGGTACAATTATCTTTTATTCTCCTCCTAAATTAACCATTCTCCTTCCACGTGAATGACCATTACCTACTTCTGATGACAAGGATGATAGGATCCCCATGGGTCCTCTTCCTCCTTCTATCCATGAAAAAGGAGAATCTAGAAAATGAAAACGACCTTACAAATTGAAGAAACTCAAGTTTCCTACCCATCCACCACCTAAATGTGAAAGGAGAATTCATTTAATTTTAAACAAAGGTCTTATACTCTTACAACCTTCAAATAGGTTGGTCATTCGTCCTAAAGATTCTAACATACCATATTGCAAATATCATTGTGTTTTGGGACATCGAACCGAAGAATGTCAGAAACTGAGTGAAATACTCGACAAATATCACTTCACTGATACCGAATGTTTCCTATCATCCCTTAAAACACCATCCTCTTATGATGCCTTAGTTGGAGAATCTTTCATTCTCACTATTGCGTGATCCTTCTCATCATCCTACATAGGCTCCTTCTTCTCTTACAAGTAGTTGATTAGCCTTGTCTCCGTAATGCATTTTTTCTTTGTCCCTTAACTATGTTGTTCATTTTCTGCTTTTATTACTTAAGATTAAGAAACCAATAACTTGGTTAATGGTTGACTTACATTTGCATTACTAGTTCCTTTAAAAATTTTCATTCATTTTATGTGCATATCGTGTTCCCTCGTAACATTCGTTATATGTTCTCTCTTTTTGTACACTTCTATTTGTACCTCTATTCTTCTCTATGCCGTGCATTATCTTTTTCCTTTTTGTTTTGTGTTTTCCTTTTGGGGATGACGCAAAGTGTTGAGACTACAATGTCTCTTCCATGTTGACCCAAAAGGTCCTTTTTTTCCCCTTTTCCCTTTATCTTTTTCTTGTGTTTTTTCCTTTTGGGGATGACATAAGGAATTGAGACCAAAATGTCTCCTTTATGTTGACCCAAAAGCTTTTTCCTTCACTTTTGCCTTTAAGTTTTATATTCACTTGTGTTTCTCCTTTTGGGGATGATGCAAAGTGTTGAGACCATAATGTCTCTTCCATGTTGACCCAAAATAGACTTTGTTTTTTGTTTTTTTCCCTCTCTTTGTGTCATTCTTCTAGTTCGATGTGCTTTGGGAAATGATGACAATTCTAAGCTCCTTCATAAAAATATTGTAGCAAAGAACATATTGACCCAAAATCCATAGATCCCTTATGTGTTTGGTGTGTTCATTCCTAGGGGGGTAACTCCCTTTTCTTTTGTTTTCTTTTTCATTTACATGACGTAGCCTTACTTAGAAACATATGACTTGGCATAGGGACTTTCCAAGTCTCTCATTTCTTGTTTTCTTTTTTCATTTTTTCTACTTTAAAGTAATTGCTCCTCGACTAGTGTGTAGCAATTCCTTTAAAGTCAGGGGAATACATTGGCATCATTTCATTTACATTTTTGGTTCTTAGTGTAGCCTTGTCACTTCATACGATGTGTTTGTCACTTTGTGGATGACATTGGGTGTGATGTACTTCATAAGTGTGGTCTATCTTAGAATATTACATTCCTCTTGGTGGTTCGATGCAACACACTGCATCCCCTAAGTTGTGAATCTTCTATTCTTTGATTGGTCCTCTTATGGAAATATTAGACACAATGTCCCCTAAGTGATAGACCTTGCGTGAACTTAACAAGACTCCTTTGAACACCTTTTACATTTTACATGTTGCATTTTACATTCTTGCCACCTTGCATAATGCAACTTGCATGCCTGTGGTACCTTTGCATTTGTTTATGAGTTTTAAGCATACAAATATTTTCTTGTCTCATGAAGCACAAACCAAATTTTTTTCTTGTGGTACCTTCTTAAAGTTATCAGGAGGTATAACTTTAATATGGTTGAGCGGGAAGCCCATTCAGCGACTCGAACTTCCCCATAGCCACCTATGTGTTTGTGAGTGCATACCAACTAGTGTATGTATTTCACCTTTTGGGTTTTCTTACCCGGTGGACCATCGTGAGTTCTGTTACCCCAGAGTGAGTATGCATTCTCTTTTTCAAACAAACAACCTAGATCTTATCCACAACTAGTTGGATAGACGATCGAAGCTTTCATTCCTTTTTCATCATCTTGTGTGTTCCTTTGTTCTTATGTTTAGTTTGCCATGGGATTTTCATCCTGGGGCTTGATCATCCCTCTTGATCATTGTCATTCCATCTTGCTAACATAAGTACATTTGGACCTCTTTCTCGATGTGCATGGATACTTTAGTGTGAGTTTGAAGCAAGTTCATCCTCTCACTAAAGTGGGGGCTAAATGTGCCATAGAAAAATGGCCCCTTGTCATTTTCATGGTCTTTTAGGCCTTTCCTCTTGATGCTTGGTCCATTTTGCTTTGATTTATTGATATAATGTGGCTTGTATATTCACATTAGGTCCTTAAAATTCAAATTATGGTGTATTGTGAAGGTGTTGTGAAGTGTTGTAAAACATTTCTACACTTTTCTAGACTCTATTCATTATAATTCACCTAAAAGTCATCTTTTTATTCATCATTAAGTCCTATTTTGAAGTGTTGTAAAGTCTTGCAACAAGATTTCATGCTTTTCTAGGCATAATTTCACTATTTACACCTTTCTTATGTTTATTTGACCCCTTTATTCCCTTATAAGGCTTAATTAAGTGTGTTTTTGAATGTAAACCTGACAAATAACATTAAATGCAAGTTAATTCCTGACACCCACATTCACGTCTAAGGTGGAACCCATTCGCCATGGGTGGCGAATGAGTCCCTCTTGGCTCAAAATTCAAAATATTTTAAATTTCCTTTTAGGTTTTTATTTAAAATCACCTTATGTTGGCCTGCAATGAGGTATCATCGGGTTACTAAGGCACAAGTGTGTATAAATATGTGCTTTTCTCATAATTTTACATCTCTCAACAATCTCATAACTTATTCAAGTAATCCAAGCATTCATTAAAGCATTTGAGCACTTTGCATCATCAAATCAATCATCAATCAAGCATTCAAAGGCAACCATTGATACATCTTCAAAATTTCTTCAACAAGGGTTTGGTAAATTGATAGCATTTGCATGTTATTAGTTTATCTTTCTCTTTCATTTCATCATTTTATTAAGGGTTTCACTACCAAAGTGGGATTTGACCAAGGCAAATCCCTTTGCTCTAACCCTTAACCATTTTCCCCCTTTGTGCATGTGTTGTGTATGCAGATTTCTCAAGCATTTAGGTGTTGAAAAGTGGAAAAGAAGTCAACAAAGTGTTTCAAGTCAATCATAACCTATTTCAAGCTTGGAGAAGATATTCTTTCCGTTTTTTGTAGGATTAACTTTGTCAACCTGACAAGCAGACAACCTCAGATTTGGTGCTGTAGAATTGTTCCCTGATTTCTTAGAATTTTGGGAGAGGATTGATTCGCCATCAGTGGTGAATGAGTTTCACCTTAAGGCTGAAAATCTATATTTTTTCAGTTTCTAGATCCTGACACTTAGAAACCAGTTTCTAACAGTTTTCATCAGAAGCAGGATTAATTCGCCATCAGTGGCAAATGAGTCCCACTGGTGATTTTTTGTGATCTCAGTCAACATTCAGAATATTCCAAATTCTCCATTCTCTGCCCAGGTGCACTCTGAATCAACCTTCTTCTATTCCGTTTTGCATTTGTTCATTCTTAGTTTATGTTTGGAAAAATCATTGTGTTTTCCAGCATTGCATTAATCTTAGGTTTTGCATTCATAATATCTCAATTTCATAGTTTAGTTGCATTCATATCATTCCATTTAGTCTAATTAACATCACACATTACATAATTTGAGTGAACCTAGCTAGATATTTTGGCCCTTCTTTCTCCTTTTAGGTGAAAAACCCTAGAAGTGCTAGAACTAGGGTGCCAAAAATCTACGGTTCACATAAAAAGCTTAAAATTTATGTTTCCATGTAAGTAGTAAATAAAATATTTTTAAAGTAAAATAAAATCTCTTAAATAAATAAACAAATGAAAACTTCAAATTCTTATAAATATATGTATTTAATATATTTATACTATTTATTTCTAAAATACATTAGCTATGTTATTATTGAGAATATAGATAGCTTAAAATATGATTATAATTTATCTAAGTTCTTATTGTGATAATTATAGGTATCTTTGAACATAATTATCAATATATGTAAATTATAATACAATTTTATGAGTTATTTCAATGCATATAGCAACAAAAATATAACATGATTTATTTAATTTTTATGATTACGCAATCGTGGACACAAATATTTGCAAACTTATTCACCAAGTAAAACACAAAATACCTTTGTGAAAAGGTTATTAAAGTAAATACTATATAACCATAATATTATAAATATATGTGTCTATCAAGCATTTAGAAACAACATTATTAATTAAAATACAAATTATCATTTATAACTTTGATGTAGGAGCATTTTGGAGCTTGTGCAATCTTCCTCACTCAAAAATATTTTCCTCTATTTTTTTTTACTTTTCGTTTTAAATTTTTGTATTGATGCAAGTTTTGTAGTTGGTTCTACTTTTCAAATATTTATTTGAATGAGTATCCTAATTTAACTTTTTTTTCAAATGTTAATAAAAAAGGATTTTTTTGGGCCCGAATTGGTTACCTATTGGGGTCCACCAGGCATGGTGAAAATTCTTTTTAGGTAAATTATAAATTTTAAACATTTACCTCATTCTATCTTCAGATGTTAGTATAACTCGCAAGGTAAAATTGAAAAAGGCACGACAGTTACAAACCTTTTCTAGCAATTATTATATCCTTTGCATTAGCTTATTTTTAGCAATTGAAATAACAATCCTACAACCCTTATAAGGTACAAATTGAATAAAGAAGATGAAAAAGAGAGTTAATTCCTTTTTGGTGAAGTTAGTTAGGTTTCGGTACTATTGTTGCTAGTGGCATCAAAGGTTAAAGTAGAATGGAGAAAGCTTAAGAATATGAAAAGAAGAAATTAAGGGAGGTGTGTTATTGTAGTAGAGAAGTATTAACTACAAAATTATATTCTTACATATATTCAATTAATTTATGATAGAAAATTGGCCCATGACCTTGTAATAGTTTGTAAGCTTTATTTTTTCTTTTGTTAAATCCATGAGAAATTATAGTTTTAAGTTGTAATTGGTCTACATAATTTTCTTGCTTAAGCTTATTTTCCTTTAAGTGTGATTGGTTGCCTAGGTTTATTATCCATTATTGGTAATCCAACTAGGGTTACATCAAGTGGTATTTGAGCTAGTATGCTCATTGGGAATGTTTATGAAAGTTCGATGTGATGATATGTTTATTGGGTTATGTTTGATGAAGCTCTAATATTTTTTTTGCAGGAGCCCTTTGGTTGTAGATAACTAGATATAGGAGAAAAATGGTGATAATAAGTGAATGAGTGTTGTGTAAATGTATGTTGGTTGTTATTTAATAAAGGTAGTGTTTGGTAGAAGATGTATTGACATCCTCCACTATGTGGGAAGTGTGTAGAGGGGGTTTTAGGTGTGCATTTTCTAGTGACACTATTGGGTAGAGGATGTACATGTGTGTAGGTGAAGACGTATACCCCTAGATGTTACAATGAGTGGAAGATATCATTGTTGAACCTAAGGTATTTATAAAAGTATATAAGGAGGATATTACATTTGATAAAATTGGTTTTGATGATTATGTCCAAGAAAAGTGAAGAATGAAGAATGGATACAAATATTTTGTTGGAGGTGCAAAAAGAATGGTGGAGAATTTTCTATAGTAATATAAGTCCATGAGAGGCATGAAGGATGATGAATGAGTTTGTTGGATGGGGATGGAAATTGTCCTAGCCATTGAGAAAATGTCTCAACCTTGCTTTATTTTTTATTTATTAATTGTCAATTTATAATTATACTTTAGTTATCATGAAAGTTGCTAAATGCAACTATGAAAACTTGCAAAGTGTTTTTAATTTTCAAATTAGAAAGAGCATGAAAGGGGAAGTTAATTGTGAGCTTGGAAAAGATAAAGAAGATTGTTTAGTTTGTATGTTCACATTACTAAAAAATGGATAAAATCACAAGTTGGAAGAGGAAGTTTCTTTTCTTTGTGATTTATGCCTAAATTATGGTTTGAAAACCATTATTGATTTGTGTTTTCTCTCATGCCTATATATTTAGTGCTTGAGTTGAAGGGAAAATAAGTTAAGTTATAGGTTGTTGAAGCCATGAAGTGTTGCGATGATTCAGAGAGAGAAGTTGTATTGATGTAACTCATTTGAAGGACTAATACAAGTCATGGATCTCTTTGGGTGTGGAGTTTATTCCCGCAAGGGTTTCTCCATGTAATTATTGAGTTATGGTTTGCATATTATTGTAATCTAATCTTATCTATGATTTATTATTATCTGTTTATTTGGATGCATAAAATTATCTACATACTTTCACTGTAAAGTTTTATGCTATTTTCAACATTTGGTATCAAAGCTAAGTTGGCTTGATTAGAGAAGGGGACACCTTTCTTGAAGTGTTTGATTGGGTATTTTGCTGCAATGGGAGTGTGTTGTGTTTTCTTGCAGTTTTAAATTCAATTTGATAAGAGATCATGGCTACCTCATTTCAGTTGGACATTGAAAAGTTCAATGGTACTGGATATGATCTTTGGAAGATAAAGATGGAGTATTTTGGAGTTGATCATGTGTTTTCATTTACAATGATATTGATTTGGAGTGCTTATTCGAAAATATGTGTATATCTTCTTTTTTGGTGGTTTTGTTCCTTTACCTTGTGGTCATGTGCAATGTGTAGAATATAGGGGGATTCACTGCTCATGAGTTCTCTTCATTCAGAGAGCCTCATGGGGTGAACTACCCTAAACTACCTCAATGGAACAACGACAATAGTTCTAGAATCAGGAAGAGCAAGCCAGAGAGATTTTCTAGACAAACTAATGAGCTCTCAGCCAAATTATGTTAGTGCAGAATATGGACGACAACACAATGCGCTGGAGTCTTGCACAAACCAGAGAGTGAGTTTATCACAAAAAACAACAAAGCAAATGCTTCTATCCTAATTACTAAGAAATTATAGAATATGGGGAAATAATAGAGTGTAGTAGAATTGAAGTAAAGTAAAGAATAAATGATAAGGATAAGGAAAAGAAAGGAAGGAAATACTTACAACCATGTGAATGATGAAGCTTCCAACATGTGAACGTCTTCGATACCTGTACATAAGAGGGAGAGAGAAATTGCTGAGTTGCTGTATAGGGGTTTGCCTCAGTCAGACCCCGTTTTGGTGTTCCCACCTCCACGAACAACTAGATAGATAGAGAGAAAAGTAGAAATGAAGTAAAGAGCACTTAAAGCACTACAAAATAGTGTTATGCTACTCAACCAAGTAATAGAGGAGAGGAGTGAAAGCTTACCACCTCCACCAAGAGCGCTCAAGGCTAATGGGGGAGAAAATGAGAGGAACTCAAGCCTCTGTTGCAATGGTGTTTTGTTCCACACTTTCTCTACTGAAGTGATGGAGTGTTGATGTTGTTGCTGTGAAGTGTAAAGTGTTTGGGGATTGAAGAGATGGTGAAGAAGTTGCTTAGAGCTTGTGAAGAGATTGTGAAGCTTGTGAATGAAGTGAAGAAACTCTTAGAAGATGAAATTACTATGGAAGGAGTGAATTTGAAGGGGAGATGAAGAAAATGACCATATTCAGGTCGGTCGGCCAAGTAGGGCGTTACAAATTGACCCCCAATGGGAAGTGTAATGCCTCTGCAGGCTCCAGACGTAGGAATCTGTCAGGGACGTAAGCGTGCCATGCGGATGTCTACATGCCGCACGGGTGTCCTCGAAAGAAACGCCTCCACCGACGCTCAAAATAGGCACCAACTGTGATGCAAGCAGCAGGGTTAGTTGTAATTAAGCCTCCGAACTTGGTTTTCTAAGGTGGATAAAGGAAAAAAGGGGATTTGCACATGGGGTGCAAATTCACTCTTATACATTTTTCCCCCACTTTAGCAAGCATGACTATAATGAGTGCTTTGGTAAAGTAGATTAGAGAAGTAGTAGGGTTAGAAATGTATACCTGAACCGTCGAGGAAGCAGATCGTGATCTGGAAAACCCGAGAGTGCAGGGTCAAAAGAGGACTTCATAGTTCTGTAAAACTATGAAGCTGAAGAAAGAGCATATACTCAGGATGAAGAAGGTGTTGATCTTGATCCGGTATATAAAATGTAGAAGAGAAAGATAGAAATGAACAAAGCATGTGGTGAAAGCAAAACCCACTCAGGAGTAGAATCCACGCCACAAATTAGGAGTGATAAAAGCAAACCCCACTCGAGGAGGAGAACCCATATCACAAAAGAGGTGATAAAAGCAAACCCCGCTCAAGGAGGAGAACTTGTATCAACAAGTAAAAGTGATAAAATAAATCCTTGCTCGAGGAGGAAAACCTGTATCACCGAGTAAAAGTGATAAAAGCAATCCCCGCTCGAGGAGGAAAACCTGTATCACAAAATATAGGTGATAAAAGCAATCCTCGCTCAAGGAGGAGAACCCGTATCACCAAATAAGGATTTAAAGGAGCTCTACAGGTTCTCGGTCCTGTAGAGAGGTATCCCCCAAGATCTCTCACATGGAGGAAACCCAGGAAAGCAGACTCCGCAAAGTCAAAAAGTGGCTTCATAGGTGCACCTATAAAGCGAAAGTGGCCACACAGGAAAATAATCGGACAGTCACGCAGACTGTCAAAAAATTGAAATGCTTTCAAAGGGGTCCCTTGGGAACCCTTCAAAAGAAGAGGGGTCCACTCAAGGGACACACTATTTGAAAAGCGAGGTCTAGTCAGGCTGTCCCTAAGCTAGACACAAATAATTCATTTGAGAGAAGAAGCTTTCAAAAGGGGATCCCTTAGGAACCCTTCAAGAGAAAAAGGGGTCCACTCAAGGGATGCTTCATTTGAAAGACATAGAGAAGAGAGGGGGTCCTTAAGAAGGACACACATCTCCAAAATGAGTTATCACTACCCCCTAGCACGCAAGGGAGGAGAACCATGCATGATACTTAGAACAGGATAGATGTAAACCTCGATATCACTTGTCATTTGAAGAAGAGGTAGGTGCATCAATCAAATAGGAGTTTTATGGAACTTGAATCACAAAGTTGTATTTTTTCCTTCAAGGCCTTACATTCGCTAGTGGAATGACCAAGCACTCGATGGTGTATGCACAGAAAGGATGTTCTCCTTCACCATGTTTATGAATTTTATTACGTGTAGGGGAAGGAAGAGTGATTAAGCGGGCTTTGAGAAGCCACAAAAAAATACGCTCTTGCTCAGATAAAGGATGAGGGGTAGGACGAAACCATTTCTCTTGTGGAGAAAGGTTTGACTTCTCACAAGAAGAAGAAGAAGGTACAAAGATAGAAGACAATGGAGGAAGAATTTTTTCAACAAGACGAGGTTGAGAATAATTCATGTCACTCAACCATGGCTTCCATGTAGATTGTTCCTTCGAGCAACCAAGTCCCAAAGTACACTTATAGGGTGCGAATTCTATAGGGACCTGAATTCCTTGTTTGTTATGCCCACAAACTTTATGCTCATAGCCATATCTAGAGACAAGCTTAAAGCTGGGGCCATAACGTGTTTGCAAGTCTTGAAAAGAAGGAGGATCCTCATAAAGAGCATTGTACCAACAATGGGGATCACACTCATCTATGGGATTACCTTTGTCTTCTTTAATAGGACTATCAACACTGTCTTCTTTAGCATAAGTGTAATCCTCTTCCTCAAGGAGGATCAACACTGAGAACATTACAATTCACGCTCACACCATCCTGTGATACAAAAGAACAATCGTCTCTGATAGTGGGTGTGGATGATGTTATCAAAAGGTCTAAGTGGATCGAGTCGACTTTATATTCCTGGATGAAGGAATCTATAAAGTCTAAAGAATCCCAATCATCACCAAGACACACATTCTTTTGAGAAGAGGTAGGCTTAGGATTCCTTTCTTTAGAAGGATCTTCCTCAGGAACATTTATTTCAAGAGTATCATTTGTAGTAGGTACTCTAGAGTAAACATTGACACAGTGGAAGACACTGAAGGAATAAGAGTAGGCACAAATGAGACCTGACTAGCAGATGCCATTTCACATAAGTGCATAGCCTTAGGGTCAGCCTTGACTATGACTACTTTATTGTTAGAAATGAACTTAATAGATTTATGTAAGGTAGACAGGATTGCACCCATAGCATGAATCCATGGTCTACCAAGAAGAAGGTTATAAGGTAATTTTTTAGACAACATATACAAGGGTAGGTACGGTAATGGGTCCCAACCTCAAAGGCAAGACTATCGTGCCCAGGACTTGTCAACCAACATTATCGAACCCATGAATGACAACAAAAGAAGTATTACGAGAAGACGAGTCAATATTAATATTAGGCAATAAATCAATACTACACACATTGAGCATCAAACCAGCATCAATGAGAGTACGTCTAATGCCAATTTTATTTATATTAACTATAATCATTAGAGGATCCACTTGCTTCTATACTTATGAAGGTGAGAGTTCCTGTACATAGAACGTAATATTCAGAGAATCCGCATGAATATATGCCATCAACGCATTAGCATCTATCAGCCTAGCGGAAGAAGGCAAGAGGATCTTTTGTAAGGCTTCCTGAAGCATACCTTGATAAACCATCTGAGTAGACTGAAGCAAGTCCCACAGTGAGATCTTAGCCGGAGTAATTTAGAGTTGCTCGACAAGATCACTATCACTAAGTCCTTTAGTTACAGGTTTGGGTGCTTGAGGAAGGCTTGGTTGTTTATTCATACTATTCGAGCATAAGTATGGGCTACCGCTCTATAACAGGGAGCCATAGAAAGATCAGGAGAACCACCATCAAATAAAACACCATCAATAGAAAAAATCCTTTTAGAAGAAGGACTAGCTGGAGTCACATAAATGATCAGTATCTTAGGCCTTTGAGGGGCAATAGAGACATAGATTATATTTATTAAATCATCACAACTAGTAGGATAACTATTTGAATACATATTCTCAACATCAATCCAAACAGGATCAAATGTGGAATAATTATTTGAAGAAAAATTCTCAACATTGATCCAGGGAGAATCAGATGTGGAAGAAGGTTCATCATTCTCTAACACAACATTTCTAGGAGAGAGTGCATTGGAACAAAGATGAGATTCATTATTCACAAATGCATCATCTTGAGAAGAGAGTGTAATGGAATGAAGTATAGATTCATCATTCACAAATGCAACATCCCTAGAAGAGAGTGCATTGGAATGAATAGAAGGTAGAGTAATATTAAGAAAGATATCAATGATTTCATCTTCTTGCAACAAGATATCCTCTGAAGCAAGAGGAATCTCATGAGAATAATCAAAGATACCAAGTGACATGGGAAAATCCAAGTCACCATCACATGTATTAAATGGAATATCATTAACATTTTGAACAAAATTAGATAATGATCTAATGAAAGAAGATATTAAATCCGTTACCATTTTTTTAGTACTTTCGCATTTTCAGAGGTCTTTGGAGTGAAATTTTAGGTCGAAACTTGCATCTAGAGAACTAGTTCAGTCCCTAAAATACCAATTCCTTTAGCAGCCAAATTTTAGGGATCGACTCAAGTTCTCTAGGAGGCCTTTCCAACGGTGCAAACGGTTCTGAATTCTGAGCACCGAGTAAAAAGTTATGACCCCACCAAGTAGGGGTAAATAAATTCCTAGTTTTTTGAAGAACACTGTTCTTCATGTCAGGTTCACCAAAATGTAGAATAGGGCGATTCAATACTCATGAGTTCTCTTCATTCAAAGATCCTCACGGGGAAAACTACCCTAAACTACCTCAATGGAATAATGATGACAGTTCTAGAATCAAGAAGAGTAGGTCATAGAGATTTTCTAGACAAACTTACGAGCTCTCGGCCAAAGGACGTCAGCGTAGAATACAGACGACAACGCAACGCGTTGGCATCTCTGAGGTGCGCTGGAGTCTTGCACAAACCAGAGAGTGAGTTTATCATAGAAAACAACAAAGTGAATGCTTCTATCCTAATTATTGAGAACTTACAGAATATGGGGAAATAATAGAGTGTAGTAGAATTGAAGTAAAGTAAAGAATAAATGATAAGGATAAGGAAAAGAAAGGAAGGAAATACATACAACTGTGCGAGTGATGAAGCTTACAACACATGAATGTCTTCAATACTTGCACACAAGAGGGAGAGAGAAATTGTTGGGTGGATGTATAGGGGCATGCCTCACTCAGACCTCGTTTTGGTGTTCCCACCTCCACAGACAACTAGATAGATAGAGATTAAAGTAGAAATGAAGTAAAGAGAACTTAAAGCACTACAAAATAGTGTTATGCTACTCAACCAAGTAATAGAGGAGAGGAGTGAAATCTTACCACCTCCACCAAGAGTGCTCAAGGCTAATGGAGGAGAAAATGAGAGGAACTCAAGCCTCTGCTGCAATGGTGTTTTGTTCCACACTTGCTCTACTGAAGTGATGGAGTGTTGATGTTGCTGTTGTGAAGTGTAAAGTGTTTGGAGATTGAAGAGATGGTGAAGAAGCTGCTTAGAGCTTGTGAAGAGATTGTGAAGCTTGTGAATGAAGTGAAGAAACTCTTAGAAGATGAAATGCCTATGGAAGGAGTGAATTTGAAGGGGAGATGAAGAAAATGGCCATATTCAGGTTGCGAGTAGGGTGTTACAAATCGACCGCTAATGGGAAGTGTAATGCCTCTACAGGCTCCAAATGGGGGAATCTGTTAGGGACATAAGCGCACAACGCAAACATCTGTGCACTGTGGGTGTTAGAACTGTAATTTTTTTAATTTTTATAGTCTATTGCATCTAAGTGTTTCCAACATTGAGTCCTCATCATAAGCATAAAAGTCCCTTTTTGTATTGCCTTGCTTATTTACTATCATAAAATCCATTGAATCTATCAAGTCTTTCATATTTCATTAAAGGACCCGAATCGACAAGACATAGTAAAAGTATCCCCGACCTGGATTTTCACTAATGTATGTTTGTTGCAGACTATCGACAGGACAATTTTCTTGTTTTGGTGACAAAAGGAGTCATTTCGGCAAAGGGAATCATTGTCGGAGTGAAGTCATAGCGAATACATTGTGTTTCGCTGACCGGCGCATGTGGAAGTATATCGGTCAAGCTAAAGGTATTCGGGAGAATGTCTTGGCAAAGTATTTTTTCTTGCCGACAGGAATATATAAAAAATATATCGGCGTATGTTGGGGCATCGATGTAATGTCAGGGCGAATACACTATGTCATACCAACTAATGCACAAAGGGGTTGTTTCGGCCGGACTGTTTGGTATCGGCATGAACTCATAACGAAATCATTTTGTCTTATCGATTGGCTTGTAAACAAATGTCTCGGTAAGACTTATGTGCATCGGGGAAGGTCTTAGCGAAGTGGCTATTGTTTGGCCGAACCAAGTTCAAGGGTATTCAAAAGTTATTAGTGAGAAGTTATAGAGTCTTGCTGATTCAAAAGTTATGCCGATAAAGATATACCGACATAATATTTTAGGGTGAGTCTTGCCGAATGGAGTAATTAGGAGGAGTGGATTCGGCCAGACATTTGGTATCGGTATGAGTCTTTCCGAGTTCTTAGAGTCTTGTCGATGGGATTATTTTCATCGGTAGGATTATTTTCATCAACGAAAGGGTGATCTTATCACAGCGACTGGAGAATACATTGAAAATTACATATCGGTAAGACGCAAAGATATCTATGAGATATCTCCCCGACTTGGAATTGTCACAACGACATGAAAATGGAAGCGGTAGCCATCAAGTTGATTCTAGGTGTCGGTAAGACCACATAGTGTCTTGGTGAAAGGTTAAGTAAACGTTGCAAAAGGACTTCGCTCCAGATTTGAAATTTTCTCACCAACGGGATGTTTGATATGATAGTGCCAGTTTCAAATGAGGCTTCATTCGTGCTTCATTAATGGCGTGACGGGATATAACAACAAATTTTTAATTAATTCCTCAGTACCGAATTGATTGTAGAAGAATTGGCATGCTGAACAGAGAACTGAGACATTTTCAGTCTGAGGAGCTCGAGCAGAGTACTGTAAGTAATTGCTTCTTTTTTTTTCACATTTTGATTCTGTAAGCTTTAAAATGGAGTCTTCTGGTTCTGGAAAGGGTAAGGGTAGAAAGCTTGGTGAGAGTAGTCAGTTGAAGGGAAAGAAACAAAAGACTGATATAGAGAATGAAGGCACTAAAAGGAGGTTGAACCAAGACCTTATTGATCAAATACCTGGCTCGGGGCCTAAAGCTAGAAGGTCCGCACAACTTAGGGCAGAAATTGATAAGCTGGATGATAAATGCAAGTTCATTGGTGATGTTTGGACTGTTGTGAGAGGGTATGAGCTTTTCAATTTCCACTACCATAGGAGAAACCGTTTTGAGCCAGTCTGCAATCCATGGAAATTGAATGTAGGGAAATTGGCACACCCTAATGTATTCATAAATGCAGAATTGGTAAAACTGCTTGCTGATCATTATGATCCAAAACATAAAGCTATATGTGATCCTTCTGGAAAGCCACAGATACATGTGTCAAGAGAAGCAATAGGTGAGGTTTTCAAATTGGAAGGGTTTTGCAACGAGGAAATCAATTGTGAGGAGTTGCAGAAATAATTTTCAAGAATGGATACAACTTACAAGGGTTGGAGGTTACTAATTCACAGGGTCAAATAGGGTAACAAGCCAGAACCTCTGGAAGATAGTGAGGGGCCTCCCTATCATGTAGATTTGTTTGAACCTTATATGAAGTACACATATTTCTCAGTGTGCCAGGTGTTGGGGATGGATGCCCCAGAATTCATGTTAGTGGTGCCAATGATCATCACAGCAGATATCCAATATCATAACTCCAGGCCATTTGACTATGCTTCATATATTTCTAAGGAGCTTGATTCAGGATTGATGGCTATAAAGAGTGGAGCTTCTATTTTCCATCTCAGAAACTATTCATTGTTGATGCACTTAGTGTTATATTTTGGACAGGAGTTAGGGGTATGGCCTCTAGAAATGAGAGTTTCTCAAATTGGTAAGGAGGGTGAAGCATTTCCTGTTCAGTTGTGGACTGCTATTTGGGACAGCAGGTTTGCTGGTTCTAGTTTCATTCATTTTGAAGAGCATTTTGTAAAGACATTGTATAAATTGTATCATTATCCTTGTAATTATTCATTGACTGATGAGATCAAAAGATTCCTTCGGCTGAAAGACTTCAATGGGCCAATTGATCATAACTGGGGAGACTGGTATTGTTTGGAGGGAGCTACAGTAATCAGAGTATATGGATTTGAAGATGCTCCTTTCATTTTTCCAAGGACAGTTCCAAACAGGGTTGCATATTTGGAAATTGTCAGACAGATGGATTATTGCAGTGTGATGCATTTCAGCTCTTTTGGGAAACAGGCTTTTATGACTAGTACTTTGTGTTTTGGTGATTTCACTGTGTTGGCTAAAGAGGGATATAATTCAATCCTTGATAGATTGTTGCATTATAATATGAAAAGAGGAGCAACCAGGAAAAACTTTGACCCTGAAGGATATATCAATTCAGCCAAAGAAAGGATTAACTTTGGAGGGTATCAACATGTACCATATCCTTTTGATGATATGATCGGGAATCTGGATGAAGATGAAGCAGAAATGGTAGTTGAAAGATATAACCAGGGGCTATAGGATATTGAGCTATTGTCTTCTGGAGATGAGGAAACACCAAGAGCTAATGTGCCACAGGATAGACCAAAAAAGGTATCCAAGATGAGGACTCAGCAGTATGTCTGCCTAGTTAGAGAACAAAGTATTGAAAGTGGTGATGTTGATGCAAGGCACATGGAATATAGATCATTTGTCTCTGATGATGAGTTTATACATTCCCCAGAGTTCAAGGCATTCTTGTACAAGCAGAAGGGGAAGGAAATTAGAGAGAATGTTGATGATGTTACTTCAGGAAATGAGGAACAATTGTTGGCTCAATTGAGAAAGTGTGTTGATGATGAAATGACAAATATGACTCCTGAAGTGGGGAGGAAAATGTTGGAGAGTGCTGGTGTTATGATATTTCCTAGCCTTGATTTGAACTCTGCATTGGTTTTTGATAGTTTCTTGAAGGACAGTCATGCTACACACAAGCTTGACAAGGAAAAGGTGACAAAAGTATATGCAGGATCCAAGTATAATACTGATGAGGGATCATTGATGATATGGGCTTTGTACCCACCCCACAGGAAATCAGTGGTAATTGATACAGAGAAGGCATTTGGCCATGTAATGACTCTAAAAGTTGGAGAAGCTGATCCTGTAGCTAATGCAAATATTGGGGTAAATATTGCAAAATTGAATAAAGCACAAATTCAGTTATTGATAAAAGAAAGAGAAATGTACAAAGAAATAATGAAAAATTACTGAGAGAAAATGGTAGACTCAAAGACTTGGTTGGTGTTTCAATGGGGACAACCAAAATGATCACTCAAGGAGAAAGCTCTCAGGCAAAAGATCACTGGGTAGGATCAAGTGCTTATTCTCAGGGAAAGCATGATGCAATTGCTGCAATTGTCAAGAAGAGGCAGGATCATTTGACATCTTGGTTGAATAAATTGTGGGGAAAATACTCTCATACTCTTGCTGCATTGAAGGAGCATACAAGGATGGATGGACGAATCATGGAGAAGTTTCATGAATTGGCCCAAAGTGATGAGGCTAGCAGTTCTGCACTTGAAGCTGCGAATCATATTATCAATCACCATCGAAATTTCTATGATGAATTGCAGGGGTATGAATAGGGGTTGTTAGAAGTTGCTAAGAAGACTGTGATCACATTTTTTGATGATAAAGGTGAATTGAAAGAAGCCACCAGGTGGAAAAATGAATGTGAGTCAATGCTGAATGAAATCATGTAGACAACTTCTGCAGAGGATACAACATTGGAAGAAGTGAGCGAGCAAAATGAGGAAATGGTCAAGATGGAAATCACGATCCGAAATGCTATTGGAGATGCGGAAACATATGAGCATCGGGATTATTTGGACCACCTCGCTAAGACTCACTTGTGGCTAAATAGAGCCTAATTATTCTCTATCTTTTGTTTTGTAATTTGTATTTCCTATTTTTGAAAGGATGCGTCCTTTCGTATTCTCAATGTATAAATGTTCATTTTGAAAATAATATTGAGGATAGGTAGAATAGGATAGAGAATAGAAAGTACGGTGGAACACTGTGTTTCATAGGGTTGAGACTCTGATGTGTGTTTTGAAGCCATGGAGATATCAATGAAAATCATCTGATTTGCTGGCATATTCTGGTGTCAATTGTTGTGTTGTGTCTATTGAAAGAATTATTTGAGGTGTCTCTAAGATTGATGTTGCTTGGTTATCTAAATTAGCATAACATTTTTATGTCTGGTTTATCAGTACGAATTTTCCGTATTTGTGTGATTGGTTGATAGGTTCTTTCAAGGAAGGATTAAATCCTTTTAATTAATCACAGTAATCAGGGAATTTCATTTAGATCAGTAAGAACTTAATAATCACAATCTTGCATGTTTATACTAGTTATAAACAAAATATGCCAAACAATTTGAATGACCTCCAGAAAGAAGTCAGTTGTTTAAGATTTCATTTGACCCATATACTATATAAGGCACTGGTCTCACCATTTCCATCATTTAGTTTCATTCATACTTTTTACATTTGTTGATTGAGCATATTAGGATTTAGTCTTCATTTTAGTATATAATATACCAAATTTGTTTTATTTTGTCCATTCCAATCTGCCATCGTGGACAAATCATGGCATGAAGAAAATATCAATAGTCAAGTCTGCTTCATTTGTTATAGGTACACCCACCTAGGTCTAGCAGCGCTTGGAGAGTAGAAGGTTTAATTGTTTCAAACCTTGTTCTGTTACCCTAAAACGTTGTGAAAGCTTGGCAACCTTTCGTGGTTCAAACCTGTGTTTTGGAGAGCTAACAAATTGGCGACTTTGCTGGGGATAATAAAGAATCTGTGCCTTAATCATAGAGTCAGAAGTCCTATATACAGACTCCGCTGGGAATAACAAGTAATAATTAATCTTTTTCTCACTTTCAAGAAAGTGAGTGGCGACTCTGATTAAACATTGCAATATGAATGGAAGAAGGTCTCAATTTAGGGGTGGACATTTTGGAGCTCCTCCTGGCAATAGTAAGTGGGCACATAAAGATGATAAGGATGACAAGGGTAAAGGGAAAAGTGAGGACATGTGCTTCACAAACAAAGAAAAATCATCAATGCCTTATGGTGAGAATTATTTTAACACATGGAAAGATAGTTCAACTAAAGAGCATTGTACCCCAGAAGATCAGAAAAATCCTTTTTACAACCCTCAGAAACATGTCGAATTTGAAGCTAGAAAACAGGTCGAGTTTGAAGCTGGACTCGAAGCTGAACGACTCAGAATTCAATATGAATATGACCAAAAAATGGAAGGTAATCAGAATGGACCTGCTAATCAGGAAATTCATCAAGAAGATTATGAATCTTTAAGTTATGAGGAAGTCAGGGCATGGTATGAATCTCAGAGAAAAGAAAGGGAAGAGCAGGAAAAAGCCCAAATGATTCAAGCAATGAGAGAATTCAAACTGCAGAAAGCTCAAAACATTCCTCACACATCTGGTTTTCCCCCAAAATATGTACCACCCCATAAACAGGGTAATCATGGTGCTGGGTATTCTGAACCACCAAGAATTCCTCACCATCAAATTGGGAATCAATATAGACAGCCAAATCACCCACCTTATATTCCCACACAACATACAAATAATTATCCACCTCCTGGTCAGCGTCATGTGCCATAGCAAAATATGTACTACAATAACCCTATGTACCAATATCAACACCCACCTAATCCTCCTCCTTATCAATATACAACCATGATTAGACAATTTGATCTAGCAGGGTTTCAATTATACCCTTATCCCATGGACAACAGTTGGAGAGGTTTAGTACCCAAGTTTACAGGAAGTAATGCAATCACAACCGAGGATCATTTAAGGAATTTCAATGCCTTCATTCAGGATTTGGATGTACCTTATGAAGATTTGCATATGACATTATTCATGATGTCCCTTATTGAGGAAGCTAGGGATTGGTTCAATAGCCTGACAATAGATTCTATTTATTCTCTCCAGATACTTCAGGATCAATTCCTTGAACAATTTGGGAATTTGAGTGCACCAAATGCTGCTCTCCATGAACTAATGCAAATTTAGAAAGGTCAGAATGATTCAGTCTTTGATTTTAATAGAAGATTCAATAAACTGCAGAATAGAATACCTCCTAGATCAAAGTTACCAAACTCTATAGCATTAAGTGTTAACTTGAATGCATTCGACCCTAAAATAGGGTATGAGCTGAGAAATAGGTTCCCAAGGGACTTAGCTGAAGCACAAAAGATAGCATTAACAATTGAGAATAATAGAAAGGCTGCTGGGATATTGAATAAGAGAGACAACCCTAGAGCTCCTCAACAAAACAATAATTATCAATATAAGCAGGAGAACACATATAGGAATGAAAATCCAAGGCCGAGGTTGCATGACACGCCCTATAACACAAACTGGAAGGATGCAAAACCTATAATAGATAGGCTTGGAAGCAAAGAAACTCCTGATCCATTGAGGAAGAAGGGGACATATATGGTGAATAGTAACTATTTTTGTAAAGTTTGTGATAAACCACACTCCCCTGATTATTGTGTAGTAGCTCAGAGAATGCAAGAAGAAGGACTGCTAATTGGAGATAATGGAGAAGACCACAAGGTCTATTTAAATTCGAATGCTTTCCACCGTGTTGAGGAAAGGTATTCATCTTCAAAGGAAGGAGGCTATGAATATGATGTTTCAAAATAGAGGTATAATGTCCATATGGCTAAGCAACAGGTCTTTTCTGATTCTGAGGATGAATGTGCAGAACCACAACCTCTTGAGGTGCCTACTCAATGTAATGTGAGGAGACTCACTACAAGAGGAGATGGAAAGATTAACTGTTGCTGCAGTAGAAGAAGCCAAGAGTAAATACTGGTTGAGGAACATGACAGTAAATGAGAAGGAAGGTGTCCCTAGGGGTATCTTTATGAAAGATCAAAAAGTTGTACAAGGAGTTTCAAAGAAAACTGAAAACAAACAACGTGAAGAAAGCAAACAGAATCCTATTCAAAAGGATGTAGTAAAACAATTACACAAGGAAATTCAAAAGACAGAACAGTCAGGTAGAAGAGAAAAAGAAGAGAACAAAGGGGAAACATTAGAACAAAAGAAAGTGATTAAGACAGAAGGTTCCTCTTTTGATTTTACTCAAGCCTTGTCTCAGGTAAAGATGTCTGTCCCACTTCTTGAAATGATGAAAATTAAAGAATACAAGGACAATGCAGTGCAATTGATAACAAATGAAAGTGGAAAACATGTAAGTTCTGAAAATAAAATGGCTGCTAGAAATAAGCAGGATAAAGTAAACATCCTAGAAATCTGCTTGAGTAATGTATTGACAAGTCCGCCATAGGTTGATCCTTTCTTTATCACATTACTCATTAATAACAAATTATTGAGGAATTGCATGATAGATTCTGGTGTTGCCATGAATATTATGCCAGTAGGAGTAATGAAACAACTAGGCATGTGGGTGGATACAAATGAAGGAAAATGTTATGCAATGGATAACTGACCTGTTCCTGTGGTTGGTATAATGAAATATGTAGAAGTCAAGTTAGCTGCTTATCCTCAAGTAGCTTACAATATTGATATAAAAGTGATAGACACCCCTCCTCAATTCGGTATGCTTTTATCAAGACAGTGTACAACAACTATTGGTGGGAATGTTCAGTTCGACCTATCTTATGCAACAATTCTGGTAAATGGCCAAGAGGTGAAGTTGTATAGGGAGTCGAGGATGAATCAACTCATTGACTGTGTGCCACAAGACCAAATCAACTATTTTTGTGATGTTGATCTTGGGAGTTTCAATATAGAACCAGCACATCCTAAATTGACTAATAGTGATCCTATTGAGAAGCATGCTGCACGGAACCACAATGGTGTGTGGAAGATGTATTTTGATGGAGCTTGCAGCCAAGAAGGAAATGGAGCTGGAATAGTATTCATTTTACCTGAAGGTACTACATTTAAGTATTCATTCTTGTTAACTTTTGAATGTACCAATAATGTGGCGGAATATGAAGCTCTATTAACTGGAATGAATATAGCAGTGAAGCATAAAATAAATTTGCTGGCTATTCGAGGAGATTCTGAGTTAGTTGTCTCACAAATTAAGGCGAAGTATACATCAAAAAATAAAAGAAGTTAAAGCAATACATAAATGCTGTATGGGACACAATTGGGTTGCTTGATGCTTTCTCAATTGAGTGGGTAGATAGGTCGAAGAATATAATGGTAGATTTTCTAGCTAATGTAGCATTGAAGAGAGATGATATTACGTTAGCAGGAGTGTCACAAATTGAATTCAAGACAAGGCATGCTGTGCCTGATAATGTATATAGCTGGCAAGTCTTTAATGATGACATTGATCTTTTGAAATTCCTTCACTGTATAGACCAGTATGAAGCCCAAGAGATCGACTTCAATGCCTTTGTTGAAGAAGTGGATGGGAAGCAAACAGTCTTTGGAAAAGAGATCTTACAGCTAAAAACAAATAAGATTCCTAAAGGCTTGGTGGCATTAGAGAGGGTATATGATGGAAGTGATCGGTCTTTAATGAAGCAAACACCAGTTGGAAGGGATGATATTGAAGAAATTAATTTGGGAACTGAGATGGCACCAAAAAAGGTGTACATAGGTAAAAAGATAAGTCCTGCAATTAGAAGAATGCTGATAGAATTGTTGAGAAAGTATAAACATGTATTTGCTTGGTCTTATGAAGATCTCAAAGCATATAGAGAAGACTTGTTTCAGCATGAAATACCATTGAAGCCAGATGCTAAACCATTTAGACAAAAGCAAAGGCCTATAAATCCAACTCTAGAACCTAAAATGCAGGAGGAATTGGCGAAGCTCAGAGATGGTGGAATTATTAAGCCAATCAGACATTCAACATAGATGTCAAATCTCATCCCTGTCAGAAAGAAAAATGGAGATATCAGATTATGTGTAGATTTTAGAAATCTAAACATAGCATCCCTCAAAGACAATTATCCTTTTCCTAATATGGAGGCCATATTGCATAAGGTGACAGGCTGCGAGTTGTTGTCCATGATGGATGGATTTTCAGGGTATAATCAGGTTAAGGTTAAAGAGTTCGAGCAATACAAAACTGCATTCACAACTCCTTGGGGAACACATGTTTATTTGAGAATGCCATTTGGTCTCACTAATGCAGGGGTGACTTTTCAAATAGCCATGGATGTGGCATTTGCTGATTTGATCAATATTCTCATGGTGGTGTATCAGGATGATCTCACTGCTTACTCCAAGAAGGCTGAGGATCATGTTCATCATTTGGAAAAGGTATTTATAAAAGCCCTTGAGTATGGTGTTTCAATGGGGACAACCAAAATGATCACTCAAGGAGAAAGCTCTTAGGAAAAAGATCACTGGGTAGGATCAAGTACTTATTCTCAGGGAAAGCATGATGCAATTGCTACAATTATCAAGAAGAAGTAGGATCATTTGACATCTTGGTTGAATAAATTGTGGGGAAAATACTCTCATACTCTTGCTGCATTGAAGGAGCATACAAGGATGGATGGACGAATCATGGAGAAGTTTCATGAATTGGCCCAAAGTGATGAGGCTAGCAGTTCTGCACTTGAAGCTATCAATCATATTATCAATCGCCATCAAAATTTCTATGATGAATTGCAAGGGGATGAACAGGGGTTGTTAGAAGCTGCTAAGAAGACTGTGATCACATTTTTTGATGATAAAGGTGAATTGAAAGAAGCCACCAGGTGGAAAAATGAATGTGAGTCAATGCTGAATGAAATCATGAAGACAACTTCTGCAGGGGATACAACATTGGAAGAAGTGAGCGAGCAAAATGAGGAAATGGTCAAGATGGAAATCACGATCCGGAATGCTGTTGGAGATGCGGACACATATGAGCGTCGGGATTATTTGGACCACCTCGCTAAGACTCACTTGTGGCTAAATAGAGCCTAATTATTTTCTATCTTTTGTTTTGTAATTTGTATTTCCTATTTCCGAAAGGATGTGTCCTTTCGTATTCTCAATGTATAAATGTTCATTTTGAAAACAATATTGAGGATAGGTAGAATAGGATAGAGAATAGAAAGTATGGTGGAACACTATGTTTCACAGGGCTGAGACTCTGATGTGTGTTTTGAAGCCATGGAGATATCAATGAAAATCATTTGATTTGCTGGCGTATTCTGGTGTCAATTGTTGTGTTGTTTCTATTGAAAGAATTATTTGAGTTGTCTCTAAGATTGATGTTGCTTGGTTATCTAAATTAGCATAACATGTTTATGTCTGGTTTATCAGTACGAATTTTCCATATCTATGTGATTGGTTGATAGGTTCTTTCAAGGAAGGATTAAATCCTTTTAATTAATCACAGTAATCAGGGAATTTCATTTAGATCAGTAAGAAGAACTTAATAATCACAATCTTGCATGTTTATACTAGTTATAAATAAAATATGCCAAACAATTTGAATGACCTCCAGAAAGAAGTCAATTGTTTAAGATTTCATTTGACTCCATATACTATATAAGGCACTGGTCTCACCGTTTCCATCATTTAGTTTCATTCATACTTTTTACATCTGTTGATTGAGCATATTAGGATTTAGTCTTCATTTTAGTATATAATATACCAAATTTGTTTTATTTTGTCCATTCCAATCTGCCACCGTGGAAAAATCATGGCATGAAGAAAAGATCAATAGTCAAGTCTGCTTCATTTGTTATAGGTACACCTGCCTAGGTCTAGCAGCGCCTAGAGAGTAGAAGGTTTAATTGTTTCAAACCTTGTTCTGTTACCCTAAAACATTGTGAAAGCTTGGCAACCTTTCATGGTTGAAACCTGCATTTTTGAGAGCTAACAGTGGGAGTATCCCTGAAAGAAGAGCCTCCACCGATGCTCAAAACAGGTTCCAAGTGTGATGCAAGCAATAGGCTTAGTTGTAATTAAGCCTCCAAACTTGGTTTTCTAAGGTGGATAAAGGAAAAAAGGGGATTTCCACATGGGGTGCAATTTCACTCTTATACACAATGAGAATGTGTTCATGTTGGATGGGTAGAGACATCCTAGTCACATGGATAAACACACTTGATTTGGACTACAAAATGGAGTGATTATGTTGGCTTCATGTTTCTATCCCTTGGAAACATGAAAGCACTGGAAGATAAGCCACTAACCTCTTTGTGAGTTGTAGAGTTGATATGTTTCATATGTTATAAGATCCTGGACAACTTGGTTTTTCCTATTGGGTTTAGTTTACTCTTATTTTCAGCTGTGGGTTTGTAGATTTGTGCTTATTCCATTATTAAGATGACATGTTTGATGTGAGTGTCTGGATGTTTCAATAGATTTTTTAGATTTACAAAGATGGTTTTGTATGTTTTACATGTTAACTAAAATATATGATATGTAGATCTATGATGAGACTGCATTTAGGGTATTCTAGATGAAGACAATTATAGGTTTGCATGGCTACTTGAAGGGTTCTTATTGATCTATGGTTACTCCTATGTGGTTTTGTTTGGAAAATCAGATCTAGCGTTGATTCTGATGTTTGAGTTTTAGAAATCTGCATGTTATACCTAATTATGTATGTTTTGCATGATACTTTAATGTGAGGTTGAATCTAATTTTTAATTATTTGAGATTGGAGTATTGATTATGTATTTCTCCTTTGAGATGTTGCATATATGCAATATTTATTGTAAAATTGTCTTATGTGGATTCTATTTGGTAGGCCTTATTCTTGGTCAGCATTATTATATTGGTATGCTTATTGAAATGAGAGATGGTTATTGGGAGTACCTAATAGAATTATATATTTGAATCTATAATAGTAGTTTATGGTGCATGAGAAGCTTTTTTCACTTTTAGTAGATTTTTAGAAATGATATTGGTCATGATGCCATGTATAACTTGGTATTACTTTCAATGGGAACTTTATGCAATTACATAATATGTTCTATCTTCTTTGTTTCAATATTTTGGTTTTAAGCTGTTGCTGTTAGAGTGTGTGGTGAGCCATAGATAATCTTTAACTAGAAGATGGATGGTATTTTGTAATAGTTTTTGGTGTCATAAGGGGCTCTTGGATTCTACCTTCAGATTGCAGTGAGAGTTATGACATCTTTGGTTCTATTGACAAAATATGTGTGGCATTTGTATATTCTTGGTTTGGAGATTATGGTTGTACCTTACCTATTGGGAGCTCATGGTGTTGAGTTCTTTGATTGCATTGGGGCCATGGAGGATCTTCAGTTAGAAGATGGTTATCATGATGCTTGGAGAGCTTGATTTATTCAGTTGCCCTTTATGCTTTTTGCAAGGTGTTCAACAAGTGGGAGAATGTTGAGAAAATGTCTCAACCTTGCTTTGTTTTTTATTTATTAATTGGAAAATTTTAACTATCTTTTAGTTATCATGAAAGTTTCTAAAAGTAACTATGGCAACTTGCAAAGTGTTTATAAATGTCAAATTAGAAAGAGCATGAACAAGGGGAAGTTAAATGTGAGCTTGGAAAAGATAAAGAAGATTTTTTAGTTTGCATGTGCAAATTACTAAAAAAATAGATAAAATCACAAGTTGGAAGAGGAAGTTTCTTTTCTTCAAGTGATTTATGCCTAAATGGTTTTAGAAACCATTCTTGATTTTTGTTTTCTCTCATCCATATATATTTAGTGCTTGAGTTGAAGGGAAAACAAGTTAAGTTACAGGGTGTTGAAGCCATGAAGTGTTGTAGTGATTCAAAGAGACAAGTTGTATTGATGTAACTCATTTGAAGGACTAATACAAGTCTTGGATCTCTTCAGGTGTGGAGTTTTTTCTTGCAAGGGTTTCTCCACGTAATTCTTGGGTTGTGGTTTGAATATTATTGTAAACTAATTTAATCTATGATTTATTATTATCTGTTTATTTGGATGCATAAAATTATCTACATACTTTCATTGTAAAGTTTTATCCTACTTTTCAACACTAGCTAAGTTTTGGAAGTAGCAAAATTAAAGAAAGAATTTTGTTATGGGTTCTATGCTTGGGAGATAGAATAACAATACTCAAACACTCTCATTCAAGGATAATCCTAGAGATCTCAACCTCAAGCATGTAAAGGAAAAGAGATCTTGCAATAGGGTTGTTCTAGGGGCTGATTGTAAACTAATGAGGGGATCACCACCAAGTTAGGACTTGGAAAGACAAATGAGATGCAAGATGTAATGCTTAAACCTAATATGATGCAATCTTTCACTAAATGACCTAAAAATGCATGTAAAACATAATAGAAAGTAGTAAGATGAAATGTGTGCACCTAGAAACCTGAAGGAGATTGAATAAAGCTTTGAAATGTTGGAAACACTGACTAAGAATCATACACTAGATTGGGCGATTTAGTCCCAGATTTGGGTTTCTATGTAGAAATTGGAATTTGGAAAATGGGTGTTTGAAATTGCAAAAACTTGAAAATTGACCTAAACTGAGACTCATATGCCAGAATTGGCGTAGCAATCCAATTAGGGTTTTCTGAAGCTTGAAGGTCTAAATCCAGTCTTCAATGTCTACTCTATCCCTTCAAATTGATTTTTAGATCCGAAACCCTGATTTGCAACCTGTAGAAGTCTTCCAATGATCTTCAATGCAAGGTGACATCTTTGAAAATTTTGAACACTTTGAAAACCTTTTCCAAACTTGCTCTTCAATGTGTATTCAACCTAAACCTGCAAATCACACACTAAAGAGAGGGAAAAATGTTGTTTTGTTAGTGGAAAGGTGTTTTCCTTGGTCAAACCCCATTTTGGTAATCAAATCTTGAAATGAAATGAAATAGGAATGGAGAATGATGAATAAACAAAATATGATGTTGCAACTCACCAAACCCTAGCAATGAAGTGTTGCAAACATGTATGAGATGGATCTTATGGATGTAGATCTTGAATGAAATACTAGCTTGAATCATGAAACCCTACATCACAATTGTTAGCTCAAAAACAAACATGATGCATGAAGACTTTGACATGATTCTTGTGTGGCATAGAAAAATGGACATTTCTTGCTTGACATGGGAATAATTCATGATAAATTGGACTTAATGAGGCCTTGATTTAGTGTTGTGAAGTGTTTTACATGTCCACGTTAGGTCTTGGACCCTTGTAAATGCATCTAACGATGTCTTTTGAAGGTGTTGTAAAGTGTTGTAAAAGACTTTCACATCTTTCTAGGTCTAATGAACCTATTTTCCCTTAATTCAACAATGAAAAATGTATTTAATTGAATTATCACATCAATCTAGAAGGCTTATAAACTAAAATTGACTTCAACCTAGTGTTGTAATGTGTTTTACACATTCACATTGGTTCTTGTGCCTTTCTAGGCTATGTGGACCTCATTTCAATGTTGTAAAGTGTATTTAATCACACTTTCACATTGAATTCTATGTCCCAAGCCCTAATTGACCTTTACATCATCATTAATAGGCCTCTATGACCCCATATTGTGCATCCCAAGGCATAATATGATCAAATACTCAATGAAATCAACATATGAACTAGAATTCCTCATTCCCCAACAATCCAGCTGGAAAATGGACCTCTCTGGGACTAATTCACCATATGTGGTGAATGAGTCCCTACCAGGTGGGATTGATTAACCCAAGGTGGAAAATTAGTCCCACTTGGGTTATTTTTGACTTTTGAGCAGGAAAAACTAGAATTTAAGTTTATTATTCTTTCATGTAGGCCTTAGGGATCCAATTAACAAGAAAATAGGGAAATTTTCCTATAAATACAGGTCTCTAAGCCCTAATTCATAATAACTTCAACCAATTCATTCTTCTTCCATCATTCATCAAGTTCTCTTGTCAAGCAAACTAGGGTTTTAGCATTCTAAGTCATTAAGATAGCTTCTTCAGACATTCAAGGGAAGAATCTTCATCTTTTATTGCAGAAATTCAAGATCAATCTTCATGGCAAGGTATTAACTCTATTGTTGCATGCTTCATTACTTTGTTTCATCATTTTGGTTTAATTACCTAAAAGGGGTTTGACCAAGGCAAACCCCCATGCCCTAACATCCAACATTTCTCTTTCTTGTCTTGTGTATTTGTAGATTTATAAATCTTGGAGGTTTAGAAATCATTGAAGATTATGTTACAAATTTTTTCAAGTCATCTCTTCATTGGATAAAGCAAAATGTCAACAAAAAGTCACTTTCAGGCCCAAATTTGACAGCTTCAAAACCAGACACCTGAAGAAGTAGAAAGTGTAGAATGAAGGCTCCTATTTCCACTTTTGTATCTTTAGAAATTTAGAAGTGGACTGATTCATCATTGATGGAGAATGAGTCCCACTGCCAAGCCTGATTTTGGTTTTCTGCATTTTTGGAAACCCATTTGTCTAAAACGGGTTCTAAGACAGTTTCTCAGAACTAGGACTAATTCACCTAGAATGGCAAACAAGTCCCTGTAGGACAAATTTCTAGTGTCAACAACATTCCAGATGCCATTTTCAGTCTCCATCAAGTTCGCAGGTGCACACTTCCACTTTCATCAAACTCTGTTACAGTTTGCTTTCATTTCTAGATTTTTTTACATATCACAATATGTGTTTTCCAACAAGTTGCATTTCAATAGTTTTCACTTAATGATCAATAGCTTTTATTAGTTATTTTCATTTATTCCCTCTCATCTAGGCATATTACATCCATATTCCATCCATATTGCATTGACTTTGAGTGTAACATTGCCCATTTTGGCCCTTCTTTCTCCTTTTAGGTGAAAAACCCTAGAAGTGCTAGAAAGGATTAGGGTGCCAAAATTATGTGTGACAACTTGATGCTTGAATAATGCTCTAAATGATTGATAATATTCCCTTGAAGACACTTGAATGCTCTTGTGAATTCAAACTTGCTATAAGAATGCTCATTCAACTTGCTTGGTGTAAAATGAGTGAAAGAAACTTGTATTTATACTTAATTATGCCAAATTTCCCAAAATTACAACACTACAAGCTGACATTAGATTTAGGAGAGGATAAAATCCCCCCCAAAAATTGAATTAATTTTAATTTTGGTCCACATGGGACTCATACGCCCAAGGTGGTGTATGAGTCCCATTAGGCATAATTTATGGGACCAATTTCAAAAATTGTAAGAAATGTTTGAAACCAAGATCGGGATCCAAAACCCTAGGTGGGACTCATACACCCAAGGTGGCGTATGAGTCCTAGATCACTAAACCTGGGCCACACAATCTGAAAACATTTGAATTATGATTTAATATTGATTTGTGTTAGGATCATCCTCAGAAAGATGCATTAAATGAGGCTTGTGGATGCAAAATAAGGCCAAATACAGCATAAAGAATTCAAATTATTTATGAAAACCCTAGAAAAGTGTGAAAGTGTGTTACAACACTTTACAACACTATGATTAAGGTACAATTAAGTTTATTTAATTTTCAAGGGCCCAAGACCTAATGTGAGTGTGTCAAACACATTACAACACTAAGTCAAGGCACCGTTAAGCTCAATTTTACAAGGAGCTCACCCAAACAAGTGTGAAAATGTCACCAACGACATTTTTTAAAACTACACAAAGAAAGAAATATTTTTAGGTATCTATTTTAGTAATGGAGCTTTCTATGAATTGTGCACTTTCTAGGTTACTCATAACACTTGTCTCTATTTTTTGATCTATGTTCATAAACTTCTTACCTAAAATGTCTAATGTAGGATCAAACTAGGGCTTGTGTAATTGTACACATCCAAAAATATTTTGTTTACCACATTTTTAGTTTTCATTTCTAATTTTATGTTTATCTAATTTCTATAACTAGTTTTTATGGAGTTGGGGGGAAGATGAAATCTCTCTACCCCATACTCATGCATGTGTTGTCCCTTTTCAAATTTTTGTTTGAATGAGTATTTTATTTTAATAATTTGTCCTTGACTGATACTCTTCATCACTCATTCCAAAAATGCAACTACTAACTTGTGTTGAATGTGAAAACTAAAAATTGAAAGGACTTAATTATTTTTGGGCATCAATTAGTTACATATTGCTGCCCACTATGCAAGGAGAACGTTCCTAAAAAGACGAAAGAAAGTTCGAAACATTCACCTTTTACTACCTTTGGCTAAGAATATAACTCTGTAACACCTACCTAAACAAGGAGTAATCACAATTTGAGTGTAATCACATAAAGGGAGAGGAGCCCATCGTGGGTATAGTTTTGGACAGCATGGGGCCCAACTTTGGACAGTCCGGGACCCACTTTTGGGCAATAAATTTGCCAATAAATTTACTCTTAATATCCAACTACCAATCACTTTAATTCAAAAAATACACAAACTGACCAATCATGTAATGCCACATCAGCATACCAGCATTACATGACTTAGTGACCCATTATCAGTCCATGACTTTTTTTGGCTCTTTTTTTGTGGTTTTTGAAAAATGGTCCAAAAACATTGATAAACGTGCCTAATTTTTGCCAAAAAAAATGGGGAGGATGACAGCTTGATGGTCAAGAGATGTGGCAAAAAAAATTGTCCGACTCGAACGTTGATGATGTGGACCCCTCACTCAAAGTTACCCTACCCACCATTGACTCCTCTCCCTTATATAATCTTTTGTCGCTGGACCTACTTTTCTCTTGATTTGGAGGAGGTCAAAGTTTACATAATACAACATAAACCCCTTTGCTACCCTGTACCCATGTTCAACACGTGTACATAAATTGGCAGGCAGAAAGTTTTAGGAAGTGTGGATAATACAACATACTTTGCTCCATCACAACACCGCCTAAACACGGGTTTATATTACATACGTGCCTTACTGATACATATTTCGTTGGAGATTGAACTGTAGCTGTTATAAGCGGATACGTCCACAGCTCTTCTTTGATATGGTTGCAGTAAATTGTATTAATTTCTCAGATTTTGAAGCCTTTTCAGTTGCTCGCTTTCTAAAGCAACTTGTGGTTGAGGAGGAATATCTCAGACAAGGATCTCATGACTGTACAAAACCTTGGAGAAACACGTGGCATGCTAAACGGTCGTGTCATTGCAAATGATCAAATATATATAAACCCCTTTAGTTGCCTGAGATTAAGGCAACACAAACAAGTAACAAAAACGTAAGTTATTGTTCTAGTACTGAATTTTGGGTGAACCAAAATAATGATGAAAGATGGAGTGGTGATTGTAAGAGATAGTAGTGTGGATTTATTGGGAGCGGTGGAAGACTATCTTGAGCTGAGTTTGAGGACTCAGAACTTGTGCACATCATTGCGAGAGTTTGTGAAGAAAAGCAGAGATGATCAGTTTATTATAGGCAGGGCTCTTGCTTTCAAAGAGGCCCAAATTTCTCTGTCGGATAAAGATTGTAAGGAAATAATAGAGGAGTTTAGAATTGTGAAGGGCAAGCTCATATGTGTGGAGGAATTTGAAAGCGTGTACAATAGCCATGCAGAGATGCAGAGCCAGCTACGGATGGTACAGAGAAAGGTGGATAGAAAGATCAAGTATTATAAAAGATTAGTGAAAGGTTGGTCCATAGCACCTACTTTGCTTAAGAGATTGAGCAACCTGTGTGTTAAACAGGGCCTGCAAAAAGTCTGTGAAAGAGGTATTTGGTTAAAATCTCAATCTGTTTTGGTGGAAGCTATGAATTTGGGAACGTTCATGAGTTGTAAAGATGTGGAGACGATGAGGGTGCTCGTCGATCGACTCCAAGGCGAGCTTGGACGAACTGCTAAAAGCATTGAATTTGGGGAAAGGCATGGCGATTCTTGTGCTCTATTGTTGTCTCTGGAAGACCTTAGTAAGAAACAGCCCGAATTCCTTAAGCACTTAGAAGATTTCAAAAGGAAAACATATGTTTGTAATGCAACCATCTCCATGTCTCGAGCTGTTGTTTTACAGAAATTGATTACATGTTTAATCCATTAATGGAGGCTAATTCTGCTTTATGAAATGTATAAATATAGTGCAGAATTGTAGTTCTTTCAAAAAGTTGGTGTTGACAGAGACATACAAACTTATGAAGTCAATTAGTTTGAGAGAGCACGTCAATGGTAGTTTCCGTGCAGGTGATCAGTAATTGATAGCTAATTTAATTTTTTTTTCATATGTTGTTGATGAGGATGATATCACGTTGTATATGTTTGTGAATTGAAGTAAATCACTTCCCCTAAAACCGAGAAAACAATATTATTTTCTTGGCTGGGCTTAAACGTCACACATTAAGCTTTGACTGCTTAGTGTGTGGATGTGGGCCCGCTTAAACTGTTCCGTTCCTCTGCCAAAATCCGTTTGGCTAAACAATTGCGGTTACAGTCAGCGGTTAGCAGTTCCCTGCGCATAAAGAAAATAATGTTCAAATTCAAACACACTATTCCCGCGCGGAAGTTTGGTAGATACCCTAAAATATTTGCTCACATAAAAGAATAAAACAATCTCTTACAGCGTACAGAAGACATGGGTGTCCTCAGAAGGAAGACGCACTGTTTCACCATATCCAACAAACAGGCCTCAAACCCGATCAATTTACGCCTGTGCCAAAATGGGAGCTTTGGACCACGATTTACGTATCCATAAAAGCAGAAAGGATAGGGGACTTTTCTCGGATGTTGGAAATGGTCTGGTGGACATGCTTCCAAAATGTGGAAGCTATGGCAGTCAAAGCTTAGTGTGTGACCTTTAAGCCCAGCCGCTCGGGATTGTACAGAGAAAAGTGGATGAAAGATCATGTATCATAAAAGATTAATGAAAGGTTGGTCCATAGCAGCTGCTTTGGTTAAGAGATTGAGCAACCTGTGTGTTAATCAGGGCCTGCAAAATGTATGTGAAAGATATATTTGGCTCAAATCTCAGTTTCTTTTGATGGAAGCTATGAATTTGGCAACGTTTTTGAGTTGTAAAGATGTGGAAAGCATGAGGGTGCTCGTCAATCGACTCCATGGCGAGCTTGGCCGAACTGCTAAAAGCATGGAATTCAGGGAAAGGAATGGTGATTCTTATGCTCTATTATTGTGTCTGGAAGACCTTCGTAAGAAACAGCCTGAATTCCTTAAGCACTTAGAAGATTTCGAAAGGCAAACATATGTTTGCAATGCAACATTCTCCAAGGCTCGAGCTGTTGTTATACAGAAGTTTAATCCATTAATGGAGGCTAATTCTGCTTCATGAAAGGTATGGGCATAGTACTTCTTGAAATATAATGCAGAAATATAATTCTTTCAAAAAAACTAGTGTTTGGCATAGATACAGAAATCTATTGACTCAATTATTTTGATCCAGCATGCGTCGCTTACCTAAATTGCCGATGTCTTCATTCAAGCGGCAACACCATTTACTTATATACATTATATTGAACTACGCTCCTTATTATGTGGATGTTTTTTTAAAATAAATAATATTTATTTAAATGGGATTTATTCATTTCCTCATTTTTCTAAATCTAAGAAGCATCTTAAGGTTTTTGGGTTCATATAGATACAACAAATTAAATATAAAATATGAATTAACAAGTATGATTAATGAGCTATTAATATAGTCAAGTCTTTTTAATACCACAAAATATTAATATTTTGTGTATTAAGAGGATGATGGAAATCTTATTTGACATATATGTATTATAATTTTTATTCTTTGTAAAGAGGTTTACTTAACCTTTACTTTTTTTCAAAAGAAGTTGTTAAATCATTATAACAAGAACCAAATTTATAAAGAGTCAATATTCCTATAATTTATATAAATTTAATTAAACATTATTAAAAAATAATGTTTATGTAAATTGTTAAAAGATTAAATGGCATAATTAGATATTTGACATGATGAAGTCTTCTAAGTAATTGAATAAAATAGATAATAGATACATGTAGAACATATCCAACCAAAAATACTAAATATATCTACACACACACACACACTTTTTTAATTTTCCTATCACCTACTCAAATTCCACAAGTCTATTCACTTATCAAAGTTTCCTTTTCACTTTCCTACACTATGGTGATCATTTGGTAAACAGGTATTTATCTCCCTCAGTCCCACCACCTGATGATCTACAAGATAAACCTATGGCTTATCCATATAAATATTTCTAAGTTGTGAGTTCAATGATTATGGAAGCATTTGAGTTTCAGTTAAAGCACATGCCTCATTGACCTTGTCAAAATATATCTGTCATTTTTGCATCTATCATGGTTAATAGCTCCTATAAAATATTTTATGAGTGGTGTCTATATTATCATTTAAAAAAAAGTCTCATGTATATATTTACAAAAAGGGGTGGGTCAAAAAATTCACACCCCTAAAGTTCATACAAGGCATCATCTTGGAGCAAGATAACAAGAAACATAAAATAAGTTGCTAGTGCATGTAGATTGATGAGGAGGGGTATCCTAATCATCTAGTTTTATCCTTCCATCACTAAGGTCTAGGGTAACCACAAGAGGGTCACATCCATCATTATTAAATCAAAATTTTCTTTTTGGTTTTGTTCAATAAATATTGAGTAGGTGAGATGGCAAGAGCTAGATGAAGGAATTTTTTGGAGTCTAAGTAGCTTGAAGATCCTCTGCTATTAGGCAATGAAAAGGAAGAGTACCTAGTATCAAGTTGCAATCAAATCCATCGAGCATGATCCCTCCTCAAAAGAGGATGAAAACCTTATGAATGAGTCTTCTGATGGGCATGGGTAGGTTGGCTATGACTATGAGAATTCCCACAAGGAGGAGGGAGCCAAGGGTAATTTGGCCACAACGTACTTGGGAAACTACCCCAATGATCTAGTATCATCTATAAATATGTCACCTCAAGTAAAATTTATTATCTTACACTTGAATCTATAATAACATATTGGAATAAATCATACCTTTATCATAAATTAAAAATTGATGACCAATAAAACATCCTTTAAAATAAAAGAAAGATTTATCTTTCCATATGCTAAAAAAATGTACATAATGAAAATATGCCAAATCTAAAATTATATCAAAATGGACACAAATTTACAATGATGACTCCAAAAAAGTTCTATCTTTTTGATATTTCATATATCTTTTTAATAGCAATAGGACATATTCTAAATTTTGTCAACTAGCTTTGTTATTGGAAAAGGAAAAGGTAGGGGGAAATGAGTAGTATGGGTTTGGGAATGCATGCAAGGTACAAAAAATTGAAAGAAGAGGGTAATAATAGAGAAAATAGTAGAAATAAAGGTATTTGGGATGTAGGGTTACTTGATGCTAGAAAGGAGTGAAAATACAAGGAAAGTAAAATTTAAAAATCATTTTGATCCAAATTTGGGTGTTGAAATTTCATATGTGCATTCTTAATTGTATTTTCAACTTGAACTCTTTCTTAGCATGCTTGATAATCTTTGAAGGTAGATTTCATAAATGATGCAAGTGACTTGTTTATGTTGGTAAATTTGATTTTGGTTGTTATTTTCATTTATTGTAGATTTGATTAGGATTTGGTAGTTGTTAAATTAAACTCATTTTAGTCTACATTATAAAAGGTATGCTTTGGAAGATCTAAAACAAAATAAAATTGTTATAGCTATGTGGAAGGTTTAGAATTGTAGAGAGTGGTGAGTCAAAAATATTATATATAGATGAAGACTAAGAGTACCTAGAATCATGATGAGATGAGTCACAAATACTTCAAATTTAATGAAAGAAATTTAGAGGAGATGAACACATGTTAAAGATGTAATTTCTTTCCATCTAAATTGTAGTATGATTTGGAAGGTTCAACCCATAATAACATTATAGATCTTATTGGGGCTTAAAGATATAGTCATGAAGCTCAAATAGGTGGTCAATATATTTCATCGCATAAGAGGAACAAGAGGGTTAAAAATCTTGCGAACATAATAGATGAATACATGGTATGCAATCACTTCTATATCACAAGGGAGTTTAACATAATATTGGTTATGCCTAGGGTGGATCTTATGGTAAATTTCACTATAGATTTGATATCCAAGGAAGAGGATCTAGGAATTCAGGGCATTGAATGAGGAGAAACATTTTCCATAAAGGAAGACTCTTACATGTGAAAATCACAACTTCCTTCAAAGGTGAGGTGCTTGACCATAATGATATTTGGTATATTTTTCTCAATGTTACACTTAAAAGGTGACCAAAAAAGAGAATAATTTTTAATGGGACTTATTAGTTGAGGAGCCCGAATTTGACATAGTTGGGATGAACATTTGTTATATTCAACACAAGCCAAGGGTCAACTTGAATAAGGATGCCAATTTTAGATCTATTGTCCTCAAAATTTCAGCACATTCCACACTCCCCTTGTTGCCAAAGAAGAGTTTTTAATTATATGTTGGAGGGGCCTATCATCCATTTCCATGGCTTAAGTGTTCTCAACTAGTATAATATAGTTTCTATGGCTTGAGTGTAGTATTACAATCAAGATATTGTATTCTTAATGATCATTTTGTAAAAATATTATTTTGGATTGATGATAATTTGCATGAGCAACTATAGATCTATAGATATATTTTATTCTTTGAACAAAGAAAAGAAAGTTGACACCTATGACAAGATGGTATAATTGATTGTATCATGTTTGGAAAATGTTAAACTAGCAAGTGTTGAGAAAATTTCTAGATCTAATATGGGAATAGCATGAGGTAGCATAGTCAAAAAAACATAATTTCTTTGATAAATTTTGCAATAGTAACTTGGAAGTGGTATTTGCACAAGATACTGAAGCTTACACATAACAAAATATTAGTAAGTACTAATTATAAAAAGGATACTTTATTTGGAGTAGTTCCCATGATCTTTGAGAACCAATCCATGTTATGCTGCCTTGACATGAAGTGGGCACTGTTTGAGGGAAATCAATATTTGAGATGGAAGGACTATCACGTCCCTTTAGCTTAAGACAAACTTAATATTTTTTAATAATAATTTCTTTTTATTAACACTACTCTATTAATATAATTACATAATAATAATAATAATATTAATTATATCAAAAATAATATTAATTATTTTAATAATAATTTTTTTTGAATTTGACCTTGAATCTCTTGGCACCAACTCTCTTTCAAATGTGAGAGGTTGGCTTGGTCCTTTTAGATCAACCAAATAAGGTATAAGAAGAAGACATCATTTCATTTTGAGAAAAAATAAGAATTACATTTATTTCTAGCTTAAATCTTTTCAAGTTGATCGTTGTTGTTTCAGATGAAACCCTCTAGGAAGGGGCAATTGGTAGGACAAAAATCCTACCATTGATTAAATATTTAGTGCAATTTCTATCTTTGGAACTTAGAAGCACATTAATTTGAGTTAATGGGATTATTACAAGTTGAAGGTGAAGGCTAGATCTTGGCACTCAAATTGAGTGGTAGCAATATCTAGCCTAGGATATAACTCACCCTACCTCATTTTCTATCATTACAAGTATCTCCTAATCAAAGGGGCCAAATATTCAAGATACAAGGGAATAAACTACAAATAAGAACCTTCAATAGTCTAGGAATCTAATTTCAACCAAATCCTAGGCAGAGGGTAGAATTGAGACCTAGAAAAAAGTAAGTTAGCACCTCATATGCATACACATAGATTTCACGATTAGCAACAAGAAACTTGATTAGGTGGTCAATGAACTATAGATTAGGATTTTCATCACCTTTGGACTATGAGGATTTGATAGTTTCTATCCACAAAACCCCTACATGTTACTATTATGAAGTTTGTGTAGATATAGGGTGGAAAGACTAGTGAATATCTAACTTGAGGTTAGATCACAGATAGATAGAGTTAGGGTCCTTACAAGGTGCAGCTAGTCATCATAAATACTTCATCTATGCCACCACCTAATAACTGGGCAACCATTGGTTGAATATCTATCCTAGAAAAAATTATAACTGCCCATTGTAAGGTTTATGATTTTGTATTTATATCAAAAACTACAAATCAAGCTATTTCTTGCAATTAGTTCATTATTATGTAAAGAGGGTTTTAGGTGTGCATTTTATAGTGGCACTATTGGATAGAGGATAGATGTGGTTGTGAATGAGTCAAAGAGGGTTTATCTTAGATTTTATGTCTTTTGGATTGTGGATTGTTAGATTGTTAGTGTGAGAAGATGTCTTCCAAAAATATGATAGAGATAGTCTTGAGAAGGTTTGTAAAATTTTCTTTTATAGAGAGCATAAAGAGAGCTTCAAAAGAAAGAAGCTAGAAAAGGATAAAGAGTAATTACATAGAGATATTTGAGATGTTAGGACTCCTAAAAGAGATAATAGATAATAGGATTATGAATAAAATAGAAGAAGAGATATATGAGTTGTTGAGTCCCATTTTTTTGTCTAAAATTGATTTGTTTGTGTACACTAAGGAAAATAAAGAAGATAAGAAATAAATCATGTAGGAGGTGGAAGAAAATATATTCATAGAAGAGGATATTGAAGAAGCTAAAATTAATATTTTAGCAACAACATGTCTTTCAAAAGGCATGGAGATGTTGGAGAATGATGATGCATGTGAATATTTTCTTGCAATAGAGGATGACAAAGAAGAGAAGGAAAATGGGTTATTTGAAATCCATCATATGGTTGTGATTTATGATGTAGATATTTGTTCATTAGAGGATATGTAGGTGTTTGTCAATGTGGAGTAGTGTGAAGAGAAGTACCTTGATGCATAATACCAAATGTATAGGTGAAGAGGTACACCCCTAGATGTTACAAGGAGTGGAAGTTGTAGTTGTTGAGCCTAAGTTATTTATAGAAGTAATAAGGGGGTTATTAATTTTGATAAAATTGGTTGTGATGAATTATGTGCAAGAAAATTGAAGAATGAAGAATTGATAAAGAGATTTTGGTGGAGGTGGATAGAGAATGGTGGTTTGTCCCATGCAAGGAAGAAGAAGATGGCAGAGAAGGAAAATTAGGAGGAGGAGATTGTTCTATAGTGATAGAAGTCCATGAGAGGCATGAAGGATGATGAATGAGTTTGGTGGATGGAGATGGTATTGTCCTAGCTAAGTGTTAGAAGTGAAAAAATAAGAAATATTTTGAGGTATGTATTTTAGTAATGGATCTTGCTATGAATTGTGCACTTTATAGAAGGTTGGTCATATCACCTGGCTCTATTTTGTGAGATATGTTCATAAAATTCTTATCTAAAATGTCTAATGTAGGAGCATTCTACAGCTTGTGTAATCCTACACATCCAAAAATATTTTCTTTTGCCAAATTTTTAGTTTTCATTTCTCCTTTTTTTTTTGTTTATGCAATTCCTATAACTAGTTTCTATGGAGTTGGGAAGAAGTTGAAATCTCTCTACCCCATACTCATACATGTGTTGTCTTTTTTTAATTTTTTGTTTGAATTATTATTTTACTTTTATATTTTTTTCTTTAATGATACTCTTGATTGCTCATTCCAAAAATGCAATTACTACCTTGTGTTGAATGTGAAAAGTAAAAGTTGAAAGGGCTTAATTATTTTTAGGCATCAATTGGTTACCTATTGGGGCCCACTATGCATGGAGAATGTCCCTAGCAAGACAAGTGAAAATTTGAAACATTCACCTTATACTATCTTTTCCTAGAATATAATTCACAAGGTATGATTTCTGAAAGGCCCAATTGTTATAAACTTTATCCAACAATTATTCTATCTTTGGTATCAACTTAATTGTAGTGTTTGAAATAATAGTCCCATGACCCTTCAAAACTAATTAATTAAAAATTGAGTAAAGAAGAAGGGAAAAAATGCCTTTTGGATGAATTTATTTACGTTTTGGTGCTTGTGTAGTGGGTGGCATCAAAGATTAAAGTAGAGTAAAGAAAGCATAATAATATACAAAGGGGAATTTAGAGAAGGGCATGGTTCTACCAAAACAATCTTAACTATAATTTATTAACATGAGATTAAATATTTTTACATATATTTGATTAATTTATGATAGATAAATTGGCATACAAATTTATAGCAATTTGTAAGCTTATTTTCTATGACCATTCAATCCATATAAAAAAAATAAAAAATTATTTCTAATTTATTTTTCCAAATTTCTTATTTAAATTATTGTCCTTTAAATTAATTCACTACCTAAATTGAATAGGGGAGAGGGACCCATAGTGGAGCGGGGTTAAATAGTGGGGATTGAAGTAGTCCTCAGTGGGTCCCATAGTGAAGCACCTTAAAATCTAATTGCAAAACACTTTTTATCCATCAAATACACAAATTGACAAATCATGTGATGCCACATCAATGCACCAATAAAACATGACTTAGTGCACCACTATCGGTCTCACTTTTTTTATCCTTTTTTGGATACCTAAACAAAAAGCATGTTGATGTGGCATCATATTGATGATGTGGCCCTAAAACGAAATATAGAAGCATGTGAGTTGTCAAATAAACTATTGTACAAAATTAGGAGTGATTTGAAATTTCCACGTAAGATTTTGAAAAAGATGAAATTAGGGTGCTCCACTATGGGCCCCTCTCCCCTACCCATTGTCAACCAAAAAAACTTCTATCAAATATGGAAAATATTATATACAAAATAATTAATTTTCCTTAAATGAATATTATCATTTACAATAAACTAAATAAAAATAGGAAGAAATGTCGATCTGTAGAACCCCTACGCTAAACAAGGACTAATAATAATTTTAGGTTACAGAATCTTTTGTCGGTCAGCCTACCTTTGTTTAAATGAACAACATAAACTACCCAAGTTCAACACGTGTACATAAATTGGCAGGCAGGAAGTTACAACATCACAACACCGTCTACGCACGGGTTTATATTACATACGTGGCTTGCTAATACAAATTTCATTGGAGATTGAACTGTAGCTCTTACAAGCGGATACGCCCACACCTCTTCTTTTATAAATCCATTGAGTTGCCTGATACATACAAGTGACAAAAACTTTTTAGCACTGAATTTTGGGTGAACCAAAATAATGATGAGACATGGAGGGGTGATTGTAAGAGACAGTACTGTGGATTTATTGGGAGCGGCGGAACACTATCTTGAGCTGAGTTTGAGGACTCAGAACTTGTGCACATCATTGCGAGAGTTTGTGAAGAAAAGCAGAGATGATCAGATTATTATAGACAGGGCTCTCGCTTTCAAAGAGGCCCGAATTTCTCTGTCAGATAAAGATTGTAAGGAAATAATAGAGGCGTTGAGAATTGTGAGGGGCGAGGTGATATGTGTGGAGGAATTTGAAAGCGTGTACAATAGCCATGCAGAGATGCAGAGCCAGCTACGGATGGTACAGAGAAAGGTGGATAGAAAGATCAAGAGATTGAGCAAGCTGTGTGTTAAACAGGGCCTGGAAAATGTGTGTGAAAGAGGTATTTGGCTAAAATCTCAATTTGATTTGGTGGAAGCTGTGAATTTGGGAACGTTCGTGAGTTGTAAAGATGTGGAGAGCATGAGGGTGCTCGTCGATCGGCTCCATGGCGAGCTTGGCCGAACTGCTAAAAGCATTGAATTCGGGGAAAGGCATGGTGATTCTTGTGCTCTATTGTTGTGTCTGGAAGACCTTCGTAAGAAGCAGCCTGAATTCCTTAAGCACTTGGAAGATTTCGAAAGGCATACATATGTTTGCAATGCAACCATCTCCAAGGCTCGAGCTGTTGTTTTGCAGAAATTATTGACTACATGTTTAATCCATTAATGGAGGCTAATTCTGCTTCAACATATATATTACAGAAATTGATTACATGTTTAATCCATTAATGGAGGTTATGAATATATATTCCAATCTCTATTTCAACATATATGTCTATTAAGTTAGAGTTTTACTATAAATATATATTTTAATATATATGTCTATAAGTTAGAGATTAATTAAGTTAAATAATTATATAAATTTAATTTTAATGTAATTGTTCACTTTAATTTTCAATTTTCACAATTATTAGATTAAAAAAGAATTAACATTTATATTTATATTTTTAAATAAATAAACTTATTTAATGATGATGGGTTTATTCATTTTGATGATGAGAATTTTTACATTTAAGATTAAATTGAACATAATATTATTGATAATTTTGAAGATAATTTTTTTCTATGATTCATTTACTCACTTTTTTCACACACACGCATGCACACACACACAAACACATTTCTATATCCAAGAAATATCTAAATTGTTTTTACCCAAAAATATTATATTATATTTATCAAGAAGATGATAGAATACTTCACACACGCACATGCACACGCACACACACACACACACATTTCTAAATCCAATAAATCTCTTTATTTTTTTTACCCAAAAATATTATATTTTATTTATCAAGAAGATGATAGAATACTTCACACACATACACACACACACACACATTTCTAAATCTAAGAAATATTTAAATTTTTTTACCCAAAAATTTTATATTTTATTTATCAAGAAGATGATAGAATACTTCACACATGCGTGCACACATGTACACACACGCACACGCACACAGGCGCACACACACACAAACATTTCTAAATCCAAGAAATATCTTTATTTTTTTTTACCCAAAAATATTATATTTTATTTATCAAGAAGATGATAGAATACTTCACACACATGCACACACATGCACACACACACACACGCACACACACACACACACACACAAACACACACTTACACACACATGCACACACACACACACACACGCGCGCACACACACACACACACAAAATAATTTTTATTCTTCTAAATAGGCTTTTTCAACCTTGACTTATTTTGAAAAGTTTCATCATTATTCTAGGCATCAACATATCTATAAAACTTGTTATCATTTTTTTTACTTTATTGTGTATAAGAATTAATAATTCTATAATTTATATAAAATTTGAAATAAAAATTATTAAAAAAACAACAGTTATGTAAATTATTAAAAGATTAAATGACACAATTAAAGATTTGACATGATGAGATATTTTAAATAAATGAACAAAAAAGATAATAGACACATGTAGAACATTCCCAACCAAAAATATTAAATATATTTGAACATATAATTATATTATATTATCTTAAATTTTCCTATCACCTACTCAACTTCAATAAGTCTATTCAATTTGAGTTTGGGTCACCCTTAGGTAGTGACTAAAGGTAAATTCATATATAATAAACATATATATGAAAAAAAGACATACATACATACATACTCTAAAATACTCACAAAGGAAAATAATATAAGAAACTAACATTACTTCTATCCCATTAACTCCTTGGAGAAGCCAAAAAGGATTGTAGGAACAAAAAAGGAGAAATAAAAAGGGGTGGGAGAAAAGGGGATTGATACATCCTAGGTAGTAAGAAATATCCAAAATCAATGACCTAATTGGCCACCTCAAGCATGATGCCTAAGGGAGGCAATGCCTCACCATTTAAAACAATGCCATATGCCTTGTAATTATATGTCTAATCTTGAGTGGGGAAATAAAATGGGCACTAGAAGAGGATGAATAAATGGAAATAATAAGGAATTTTGCTTGCAAAAATAAACTAGATTTTTGGAGTTAAGGGGTGACTAAGAAGAGAAGGGTATCAAGTTTCAAGCATAGAAATGAGTTGGATGCCATTAATCTAGGTATTCTCCCTCTTTTAAACTTGTTTCTTATATTAGGGTTGCAAACTATAGGTTTAAAAATTAGGAATAAGTTGTTTAATTTATTTTCTCTCTATTTTGACCTTATTTCATGCATTTCTTGTTCTATATTAAAAAAATAAATGTCGATTTTTCTATATCATCTTTTTAATGGCTAAACTCTCCTAAAAACAAATTCCTTAAACTTGTTGAACATGTTTATAACTTGCATAATATGTTTTAATATCTAAATTGGGGTGTAATACGATAAATTTCCTACCCATTTCCCCTAATATATTTACCTTGTCTACTAAGTCTCCTTGTCAAGGGTTGTGCCTAGTAGATAACAGAGTTAAGATGGCATAAACCTGTCACATCCCTCACCCACATAATCCATGCTCGTTGATGCAATTGGGAAAAGGAATTAAAAATAAAATAATAAAGAATTGAAAGGAAAGAGAACAGACAGGAGGGACAGCGTGGGAAAATAATGCATTTAGTGAGGCATGGCACCTTTACCTTTTTCCATCCATATTCACGTGAAGGCGTGGCACCCTCATCATTTCATCAAATTTTAACTAGAAAGGAGGAGGCAAATTAATTGCAAATCTAAACATAGGGAGAAAGGAAGGATCGTATTCGTGCCATTAATCCAACATGGCGTCCCTATCTTTGGACAACCCAATTCAGCAGGTCGCATGGAAAGAAAAGGCATGAGACAAAATTTAAAACCTCACGACCCCTTGATTGGATACACATGTTATTTTGAGAAGAAATGGAAGAGAAAGGGGCATAGGAAGGAGTAGCAGTGAGGTGAGAGTCCATCACTATGTTGTTGTTCTTCTTCTCTGAACCGAAATGAGAGCTTTGGAATATGTTTATAGATGCCCATCAAAGCACAATAGATAGAATATTTTCATCCGACCTGAGATTCACATGAGAGATAAAAGAGCCTTCAAGATGCAAGCGGGAAAAGGGAGAAAATATAGAGAGGCGAAATAGGGCCTGGCTTAAACATCACACACTAACGGTTTAGGTGGTTGTGGGTCCCTCTTTAACTCGGTCAGCATTAACCTTTGCAGTTAGCGTTTGTTGTGTCCGTGCCTTCATTGATTCTTTTTCCGTTGCCGTTTCCACTGTTTACGGAAATGTTGTGCACGTGAACTAGGTGCTTGGCAGCTTGTCAGTACGCTGCTGGCATTATTTATTGTCAAAAAGCAGCTCAAGAGTACAAGATATTAAAATGGAAATTAATATATAAAAAATAATATAATATTAAAGTGGAGAATAATATAATATTAGCTATTCTAATAATCAATACAAGTGTTAAGTTTAAATGTTAATCAGATTTAAAAATTATAATTAAATAATAATGTATTTATTTATTTTTCAATGTGAAGTAAATGAAATAATTATATTTAAAAAATATCAAGTAAAGATATTAAGCCAAGGTTAAAAAATTAATTATGACTATAATTCACAATAAAATTAATACAATAAATTTAAACATGTAAAAATAAAATAATTCTTTCTTATATAGATAAAAAAATAACAATGTAAATAAAATAAAATAACTAGTTATTGAATCTAGTTCCTCTCCATCTATACTTTTCCTTGAAATCAAAATAACTAATGATTTTTGTTGGGGTGAAATTTGGTAATCTAGATATTTTCTATTGGCACAAGTTTGTCTTGTGAGCTATTTCACTAATTTGGCTAATTTCACTAATTTGGCTTTTCACTTGTTTCAAATCTTTACACCTAGCATTATTTATTTTGGAAAAGATTTTCAAGATTTTAAGGCATTAAAATGAAAAACAATATATAAAAAATTAATATAATATTAAAGTGGAGAATAATATAATAGTAGCTATTTTAATAATCAATCAAAGTGTTAAATTTAAATGTTAATCAAGTCTTAAAAATTATAATTAAATAATAATGTATTTATTGATTTGTCAAATTAAAATAAATAAAATAATTATATTTAACAAATGATTAAATAAGCATATTAAGTGAAGGTAAAAAACTAATTATGGTACAGTTCACATATATAGTTAAAAATATATAAAATTATAAAATAACTCTTCATTTTTTGTTTTTATTTTACAATTGACTATTTTTTTAAATGATTGTTAAAATATTTAATCAAATAAGAAATAAAAAAGCTAAGTAGATATCAAATTTATAAAACTGGTCTATAATTCTTTAAATGTCAATATAGAAACATAAAAATTAAATATAATTATATTTGAAAATTTGTTAAACTCCTAGAAAGACATATAAATGTTGTTTATTATTTAGCAATCAAATAATCAACCAAACAAAAAATAAATTTTGAAAAATAGATTATATGATTTTATAAAAAAAAATTAAAAAATTAAACAATTGAAATTGTTAAAAAAAATGATTTTTTTTAAAAAAAGTAGTTGTATGTATACATACGTACAACTACTTTAAGAATTTATAAAATTATATAATATTTTAAGTAAAAATAAGAAAAATTAAACAAGAGACATATTGTGTCAAGTTTCTTAAATGAGTTGCTAATTTAAATTACATTTAGAATTGAAGCATGAATTATGAAATGAAATAGCAATAGATATATAATTACATATTTTAAGGTTAAATACTAATCCATTTAAAGGAGAAATAGAAAAGTGTAACCTAACATACGACACATGAGAATTAGATACGTTAAAAAAATTATTATAATTGTGTAAAGGACAAATAACATTTCCCTAAGATTCATCTAGGCTAACAACATGAAATACAAATAACTCAACATAAATTATCTTGATTTAATTTAAATAATCTAATGTGGCTTGAACACTATCATCTTGGTACAAAATATAGACAATCTAGATGTGTTCATTGTATGACATTCTATACATACTTGGAGCTCATTATGGGTCTACTCCACACTTTTAGATCAATTCCATGACATATAGATCTATTCGACAACATGAAAATTTGATCCTATTGATTTCACACTTTTTTTCTCTCATTTGTAGACTTCCTACTTTGCATTAATCATTAAGGACTAACAATTTTTAAAAAATACCTTTATGAGACTACCAAATCAGTACGAAAAAGTTGTACTAGGAAATCCCTTGGAAATACTAGTTTTATCATCATTTTAAACATTGGAAAACAATTATGTCTTTAAATATCAAGATATAATAAATTGTCACACGAACATGTACCCCGTCAACTCTCAACAGTTAGTGCAAAAAGATACGAGTTAACAATTTTTGAATTTTCAGTGGGATCCACACTAGAGGGTGCATGTTTAGGAATAATGGGTAATAATGAGGCATATGTGTGGAAATAGGTATATATAGGGTAGGGATAAATAAAATTTGTGTAAATGTATGAAGGAAAAGATTAAATGAGTGAAAATAGGTTTTAGAGAATGAGTCAAATTTATGGTTAGGGTGTCTCACATGTCACTATTTAATTGCACTAAGAAATTCCCTAAAAATAGACCCAAAATTAAATGAGAATTGACAAGAATTAGGACAAAGTGAATTTAATTTTTGAATTTTAGAGTAGCATATTTTTCATATTGCTCTTGCATCCACAAATTTACCCCTAAAATTCAAAATTTTCTCTCTTGCCCATTTTATTAGTGTCATGAGTTGACTCCATGCAAGTTTTGTGTGATTTATTGTTATTTTCTTGTATTCAAAAGAATTTAATGTGAATTTATGTATCATTTAAATTTAAGAGAAATGGAATATTAGGAAAACTTTAATTGAAACATTTAAAAGAATATAATTCCACATCACATCATTCTAAAGGATCTGCATGACTAATGAGTGTTATCATCCATCAATTTAATGACTATAAAGTTGACATTTCAAGTGGGTCACCCTACATGAACAAGACCCTTGTGATCTAACAATTTATCTAAGATATTTTTTAAACACCAGCTACCCTTAATAATCAAAGAGAAGTAAGATTTGAGGAAAGTAAAAAAGAAGAAGTGAAATTCACCAAATTAGATCCATATCTCACAAGACAAACTTGTGCCAATAGAAAAGATCTAGATTACCAAATTTCACCCCCAAAAAAATCATTAGATATTTTGATTTCAAGGAAAATTATAGATGGAGAGGAACTAGATTCAATAACTAGATGCATCAAATTCAACATGAACCATCATTTATCTTTTTTCTATAGTAAAGTGTCATATCCCTCACATTTACTTTCTTAGATTAGTATTTAATATTTTTTAAAAAATTACCCCATAATTGAATATTGAATCAATCTAAGTTGATTCATGTCTAGTTGTATGCATTTCCTTTGACTATCTTATAAGATGAATCCTATGGAAATGTTAATTCCATTTACAATAAGGTAAATAAAAAGAATCATGTAAGAGATGCTTCTATGAGGTAACCTTATCATACACCAATTCATTATCTTTTTAATAATAATGCAAAAAAATACCCATACTCTTTTACCTTTTATAAAGGTATTTATAATATTAACACCAAATGAAGTTCAAAACAAGTTACCCACTAATTATCTTATTGAACTCTAAAATCTTAAAGGGGATATAGTCAATATCAAAGTTTCAAATATCACAAAAAAATCATTTGCATGCAAATAGTGTGGTTCCTTTTAAATCTATTTTATCACGGATTTCTTTTTAGCATACTATTATGAAATTTATAGGAAATGCATAGTAATAGCTATTTTAATAGGCAAAGCATAATAATAGGGTTTTTAAATATTGAAGTCTCAACTTTCATTTTTTAGAAAATTTAAATTAATTAGTTTTGTCAAAGCTAGAGACAAGGTTAAAACATAAAATTTCTATTTCTTATTGTCTATTTTCTAGATTTTACCATTTTAGTTTATTTAATAATGTTAAATTGGAAAGATAAAATTAAAATGGACTCCATTTTTTAATAAAGAAAAATATTCTCCTTTGAAAGTAACTTAATGGCCCCTACATTGACATCTCTTCTAAAGAATCAACTCTAATTGCTAATGGAGAAAGATGCATCTTTCCTAATATTATTTCTTCTTATATAACTCTATAATGTTTTATGTTACCTTACACTTTCTTATTTTTCCTAAATGAATTGGTATTTAACTTTACAATATATAATTGCATATCTATTGCTATTTGGCTTCAATTCCAAATACAATTTAAATTAACAACTCATTTAAGAAACTTGACACAACATGTCTCTTGTTTAAAATTTCTCATTTTTACTTGTATATATATATATATAACTTTTTTTTAAAATAATTTTTTAATAATTTTAATTTCTACTTATTTTTTCATTTCATAAAATCATTATCTATTTTTCAAATTTTATTTGATTAATTATTTGATTGCTAAATAATAAGCCAAGTTTAACAATTTTTCAAATATAATCATATTTAATTTTAAAATTTTAAAATTGATATTCAAAGAATTATAAGCTAGTTTTAAAATTTGGTATCTACTTACTTTTCTTTATTTTTAATTTTTATTAAATATCTTTATAGTCATCTAAGGAAATAATCAATTTTAAAGTATAAATAATAAATAATAAAGCTAAATTCACAAAAATGACAAATAATTAGTATAGATATCTTAAATACATTGTTAAGAAGATTTCCAAAATTATAATCTTTAGTTATTCTAAATTTATTTTATATGTATTGTTCACTTTATTTTTATCTAAATTTTATTTATTTATTTAATAATTATTTTATTTTTACATGTTTAAAGTTATTTTATTAATTTTATTGTGAACTATAGTCATAATTAATTTTTTACCTTCATTTAATATCTTTACTTGATATTTTTTAAATATAATTATTTCATTTACTTCACATTGACAAATCAATAAATACGGGGTTGGGGCCCTAGCTCGGTTGGCTAAATCTTTCCTATTGCAGGAGGTTGGTCACGAGGTCTAGTCTCCACTTTAATATTATATATTTTTATATATATTAATTTCCATTTTAATATCTTATAATATTGATCTACTTTTTGAAAATAAATAATGCCAACAGCGTACCTGACAAGCCAAACACCCAGTTCACATGCATAGCATTTTCGTAAATAGTGGAAACGACAACGGAAAAAGAATTAACCAGGCTCGCACACAACAAATGCTAACTGCAAAGGTTAATGTTAGCTAAGCTAAAGAGGGACCCATAGCCACCTAAGTCGTTAGTGTGTGATGTTTAAGCTAGCCTGTGAAATAGATATGGAAAAAAATGTAGTTTTGCGATTTGGAGGAGAGGATTCAGAGAATCCTTGAGAGATTTTTTGGCACGCATGGGTGCCTAGCATTGAGGTAATGGATGCTCTTTAAAGTCTAAGAAGACCATCAAACCTAAGAGGTACAAAGAGGGCACAAATTGCGAATGAAATGCCTCAAAGAAACATGGTTTCATGGAATGCATAGATTGCAAGATATGAATGATATGGATTTGTTGAAAAGGATTTAAAAACTTTGAATAAAATGCAGTTGGCATATATAAATTGAGAGTCCATAACCTTAATGATATTCTCCCTGCCTATGCTGAAATGAAAATTTTGGGGAAGAGATTATTGGAGTCAATTGAATTACTGTTGGCAGCTAAGAAACATGTGGGTGGCATATCTCTCTAAGTTTGGCTGCATAGTTTGAGATAGCATTGTTGAGATACAAGTCTCTTTCCTTGGTCATGGACTAATGGATTATATCGTAAACAAGATAAAGAATTCAATGTCTACCTTAGAAATACCTAAAGGTAAGTACACTCCTCCACATTTCCCCTTACTAAATATTAATTAATTATGAGTTATTATGTCTATAGCTAAAAATGCATTTGAGAGGATCATAGTAGGAAGTTCATATTATTTAATATGACACTGATTGAGAAAATATGTGATAGATCTCTATTATTGTTACTATTTAACTGTACTCTATAATGTCTTATGAGGCATGCGATTAGATATTTTAGAATGTTTTTTTCTTTCCATCATAATGTAAGTGTGATTAATGGGGATATCTCTCTAGGTTTAGGGTTTAGGGTTTAGGATATAGAATTGATATGTGTATTTTATTCATATGAGGAATATTGAAAGTTTATGTGAAATATAAATTATTTTGATATTGTAGCTCTTTATGGAAACATGATAAGAGTTATCTTGATTGACACAACTATCTAGAAATCATACTATTGCACATGTTATAGTAGACACTCATTATGGAACCATGATTATATTTTTTATGTAATATTATTAGTGTGATGAATTGAGAGTAGTAATATTAAAATATGATGGAGTGCAACAACTTATTGGGATATTATAGGAATTGTTCATAATATCATAGTGTATGTGAATGATAAATACAAAGGAATGTATATGTCAGGCATACAATTTATTACATTAAGAAAAATAAGTGTATAAGTCGTTGCTCCTTAGAAATGTCGCAAGCATATGTAGCTATAACATTGATATTAAATATATTTTTCCTAGTGGGTTTCCCCACGGGATTAATGTGTGGTCTTGTCATCCATATGAGGCTTCCCTTATATTTTGAGCCTTATCATTTGGAACATGTGGGAAGATAAAATCTTACTCAAATATATGTTTAATTATGGGCTACTAAAGGTAATGATGGCCTTTCTCCATGCCTTGATGTACTAAATCAATACTTGCAATGGCTTTGCAACCCTAACCTTCTCAAAAATTCCTGCTTGTATGTGGGAAAATATAATTGCCTTAATTAGGAAAGATTTGCAGATATTTTATGGAGGTTATCTCTTTAATAAGCTATCCTAGTTCATTTCCCTTCTACATTTTGAAAAATTTCTCATTTTGTTAACTCTTGTGACCGTTTGCTATTTGAGTGTAAAAATGGGAGTAGACTGCGTGTGCACTGAACCAAGTTCATGTGAAGAATTTTGTTGGGATGCGTTGGTTTGACATATTTGTGTTGAAGGAGGCATCACTCCTTTGATGGAGTGCCTAAATGAGCACGACGAAAATCTTTCTGCTTAGTTTGTGAGATCTTGGTGTGACAGGAGGGTCACTATGGGAGGGATTTCTTTTGAGATCAATGAAGAGGTGATAAAAAAAACTACGAGGCTGCCCTGTTTGAGAAAAAATCCTTAAAAACATACGAAAGTGCAAGATATGGAGAGCTCGCAAGACATTCTTCAGGGAAAATGAATGGTCTGCAAAGCTGCATGCAAGTTTTGATCAGAGCAAGCTCCCTGCTCCATGGGATCAGGTGTGTATAGTTTTAATGAACTATATCACTCTTGAAGGTTAGTAAATAAAGTTTTTACTTTTACCATTTTTCTTTGCTAAACCACCTACACCATAGAATGCTTATCAGTTTCCCCTTCTTCTTACTTTCATCCCTTGAAAGTTCGGTTAAAGAAACCATGGAGCTTGAGGCAAAAAATCCTGATAAATCAACCCCTCTACCCTTGCATCAAGGGATTAATCTATATCTATATCATTTCCACCTTGCCCTATGCCCGCTAAAACCCATTTCTTCAGTTAGATTCAAGGAACCGAAACCCTCTAATTAGTCCCATGCTAAACCCTCTCTGGCTGCCTTTGTTGGCCCTAAAAAAAAGAACCCTCCCATGGCTTGCCAACCTCTCGAGGAACCAAAACATAAGCCCCCTACCAAAAAGAAGAAGACTAGTGTGGGTGTGGCCTAATCCAAGGTTGTCGTTGGTCTCTACAAGCTAAAGAATACACCCACAAAGAAAGAAGGAAAGTTTCTCGCCAAAGCTAAACCTAAATTCAAGAAAGGAAAAAAGGACATCACCTTTCATGTAGAGGAACCTCCCATGGACAGTGATTAAGATGACTCTATTCTAAAGAATCTCAAGGGGATACGATGGTGGTTGATAGTGTTGAGATGGGGGTGGAACAAATGAGTGCCCGACAATCCATTAGGTTGATGAAACACAAAAGGAGGTCCTAGTAGATGATATATCCAATAGCTCGGAATAGGAAAAAGGCCAGGAGGTGAGCAAACATGATATGGTTGAGGAGATTGAAGAGTACATGGAAGGACCTATTCTCTTTTGTGAGATGAATCATATGATTCTGGAGGAATCCACACCAGATTCCTCCAATCATAAAGCTTGGGTGGAAGGGACCAATAGATCTGTTGATGAAAAGGATGAAGACCCAAACAACCTAGTTTCTCGTGTTGCCAAACTGGAAAGGAAGTTTACGAGGCTGATCTAGTTCACTATCAAAGTCATCCACCATTCTGCTATCACTATGTTGGAAGTGTTGAAAGACGAGGTGAATAAGAAGACTGATGAGGTTGGACCCAACAGTTGGGTTGGGGATGATGTGCTAAAACTCCTCATTGAGGAGTGGGAGGGTATAGTTAGGTGACAGGTGGTTTTATTCTAGTTATGGTGGGTTATCTTTTTGTTAATGCTTTGTTATCATTGTGTTTGGCTAAAGCTATTTTTGGTTTTTTTTATCTGAACTCTGGCCCTATGGGCTCCTCGTGTTAAGGGTACTGTACCCTGTAAATGTAGCTTATATTATCAAAAACCTTGATATTATAGATTATGCAATTATATGTTCTTTATATTGGAACATATGTAGTGATTTTTAATGGAATGCTACTATAGGAGTAGTGTAATGCTCGAACCATAGGGTTCACTTGAACAAATTTTAGGTTTCACTCGAATCCATTAGTTCGAGCGAACCCCTTAAATTTGTTCAAGCACCCAAAATGCATTTTTGCTTCCTCAATAAAATTGTAAACCAGTTTTGTGGCCCTACCCTATGTCACATGCAATCCAACTTAATGCATGTTGTGTACATGCCAAGCTTCCTCTTATATGTTCATGAAAGGTGATCAACTAGTCGAAAGAGGCAACAAAAAGTGACATACATGGACAAGGCTAACTAAGACCTTTCCCCCACTTAGTGCAGGACAAGGATGAGCTGAATAGGATGAAAGTAAGTATCAATTAGAGGAATTAGGTGCTTCAACACAAGGAAGAGCACCACATTGCTAAAGATGTTGAATTTTGTTACTTAAAGCCTTACATTCACTAGTAGTATGACTTTGAACTCTATGATATGCACATAATGAAGTCTTGTAATAAAATTTCTTTCGAGTTCTTGGAGGGAGAGATATCAGATGATCTTGGAGTAATCTCGCCAAGATACTCTCTTGATCAATAGAAGATGTTCCTTTATTTTGTGACAAATATATCTCTTGCTTAGTACAAGATGTCATACCTATGCAAGACTCTTTAGATTGCAAGATTTTGTTTTCTCCTTTACAGGAGGCTATAAAATCTAACCGAACTCAAATCATTAGTGTTTTGCGAAATGAGATTGACATTAAGTGAAAATATCTTTGTTTCATTCTTTGCAAAGGATAAATTTCAAGACCACTAATGTCTAGTAGTTCAAGATGCACTATATTGTTAGAGTCGGCTTAGAAGAATCTTTTGTGGTAGTGTTGATATTGAGTGAAGGCTTGTTTATTTCTATCAAAGGACAATAACCAAGAGTATGAATTTTTTCTTGCATGTTAGGATCAATGGGGACACAAATACCTTGTTCTATAGCACCGCATCCTTTTCCATTATATCCAAGTTGTTTCATAAGCTCATAACCTCTTCCATAAAGTTTTTTCATTTCTTTTGGATCTGGGGTTTGTTCATGATTAAGTTCGTCGAATTTTGTTGTGTAATTTTATTTTTCTTCTAGAATGGTTGAGGTGGATGCTTTTGAAGGGTCGTCCGAATTTTGTGTTGACAGTACCACTTTTTCTTTTCCCTTGTTTGAATCTTTGTTTATGATCTTGTATTCTCCCATGAATGCTGGTTCGAAGTCTAAGGAACCCCAATCATCTTCTAATGGCTTTGAGATTTGCTCAATGTTTTTTTCTTTGTCTTTCTGTTGCACGGGTTCTACTTGTGTAGTTGGTGTTAATATTTTCAAGGGGTTTTCTTTTCTTTTCTTAATGTTCAAACAACTGTTTGGGTCAGGGTCAGCTTCGAGTGTGTACAATTTGTTGTTGTAGATATATTTCATTTGATGATGAAGAGTAGAAGGAACCCCATTCATTGCATGAACCCATAGCCTACCTAAAATAAGATTATATGAAATATGATGTGGCATAACATGGATTGGTGTTTCTAATGTGGCCTTTCCAGCTGTTTAATAGGAAAAGTGATCACACTGGGCAGTTCCTTTCCAACATTGTCAAATCTACAAATAGATAAAGAGGCAGGTTGAATGTTTGATTTATCGATGCCAAGCCTATCCAAAAGGGTCACACTACACACATTAAGGCCCGAGCCATTGTCAACAAGGGTTTGCTTTATCTCTTTTCTTTTGTATTGAGATATTATTATGAAAGCTTCATTTTTTTTTTGCAGTTCCAAAGTGGGGAGTTCGCTTTGGTGGAAAAAAATGTTAGCATTCAGTCCTTGAATCATGGCTGCTATCTCATTCAGGTTTGCACTAGAGGGAACCACAACTTTTTGCAAGGCTGTTTGAAGCATAGTGTTATAATAAGGTGAATTCTGAATTAAATAATAAGGTGAATTTTGAATTAAATCCCATAGGGATATCTTTGCAGGAGTGTTCTTAAGTTGTTCTACAAGATCATACTCCTTTCCACGAGGAGGACTTGGTAAGATAGGGTTAGTTAGGATAGGATTAGGCAATGGAAGGGATATTGAAGGTGTTTTTCATGGTTGCGGATTGTTCCTAGTGTTATATGTATGAGCAACGGTATTATGACTCAGTTGTTGTGAAACATTGTTCTTAGGTGTGTAAAGGATAAGTTTAGGTTTGTTTTGAGTTTGACGTTTGTGTGAAGGTGGGTAAAGGATAAGTTCGGGTTTGTTTTGAGTTTGAGGTTTATGTGAAGGTGGGTAAAGGATTAGAGGATTCTTAGGATGTCCCATGGGATATGTAGGAAGTCCAATAGTCAAGGGGGATCTAGTGGACACTTGCGCATTCATAACCTCAACAGTCTCGGTTTGATGTATCTCTAATAAAGGGCAATCTAGTATCACCTTTTTACAATCACCCAAGGAAGACACATTACTATTGTTGTCATTTTCTTGCACCATAATAGTCTCCCTAGGAGGAGAGTTTTTAGGAGAACTACAAACCAAATGCTCTTGACATTCAAGGATTGGTTCTTCCAAAATGATTTCATCGCAAGTAATGGAGTTATCAATGGTTGAATTTTCTTTCTCAATAAGTGTTTCCCTAGGCGAAGGTGGACAACTAAGATTCTCATGACTTTCATTGATCAAGGTATCTTCTTGACAACAAGGAGAGATACTAGGGGAAGGACAAGTATGATTTTCATGATCATTTACACTACAACAAGTCCCTATAATTTGCTTCATTTTTTGCTCCAGTTTTTGCTTCCACCCACTGTTTTAATGTATTTTTTGCCAATTTTTTGAAATGTCAGCACTATTTATTGGGATGGCGCTATTTTGGCATTGATTTGCATTGATCAGGACAAGTCGACGCTAATTAGGGTGCTAATTTGCACTGAAATTAGTGCCACCTTTAGCGTCGATATTAGCTTCGAGTGTGGCACCGCCGTTAGTGCCGCCTTTGGCTCTGAGTTTAGCACGAGTTTTAGCTCCAGCTTTAGCTTCAAGTTTAGCTTTAGATTTAGCACCGATTTAGACACTTCTATGTCGAAGAGACTTATTTATATGTCTCATCGACGATGTAAAACAATGAAATATCAACAAGATACGGGCATATCGAGGAGATAATCACTTATGTCACATCAACAAGGTATATCTACAAGTGCTCGGTGAAAAACAACTCTTCGATATAACAAAGTAATGTCAATGAGACATTGAGATATCAGTAAGACAAATAAGATTGTCTCATCGACACTCTTCAAGTAATGATCAAAAGCATACATCACTATACTGCTAGGAAGGTGAGCAACATATGCGATAGAGCAGTATACACCGCAAACCTGTAGCAAGAAGCCTTGAGCAAGGTGGTAGTGTGGTAAACAACAGAAGGGAAGGGAAAAAACCCCGCCATACCACAACAGGTATAATAAGAGATGACAGTAGTACGGTAATCATGGCATCATTACAATTTATAGCACTAAATGCAGAAAATCACGTCAGTCACAATCCATTTGAATAAATCATTTAAGGAATCAAGAATATAGCCCGTGAAAATACTCTAAAAGTCTAATAAACATACTCTAAAAATTTCATTGAAATCTTATTTTTAGGCATAGCCCGCTAGAATGGAGTTTTCATTTTAATAAACATACAATAAAGCCTTTGTTGAAACCTTATTTTTAGGTGTAACCCACCAAAATGGAGAAGTGTTTTAGTAAAGAATGACAAAGAATGGTAAGGAGGCATAGGATTTATTGTTGTTTATCTCATTCCTGCTTTGATCAACAAGGGTTACAATGTTTGCGCTACTATTTGTAATCCAGGTATCTAATTGACATATGTTTTCATAGTCTCAAATTCCTTTAGATGCTTTTGAAGTATCAATGTATCCTATATAGGGTTTATAACGACTTCTTTTAATTTTTAAAAATAAATCAGATGCTTTTGAAGTATCAATGTCTCCTATATAGGGTTTAGAATAATTTATTTTAATTTAAGAAAATAAATAAATGATGTATTTTCTTGTGATTAGATGATGTAGAGATCTCCTAAATCTTCCCTAGCACACTATCCTTTTTCACACTGTATTCATTACTCCAGTTACATTTGACATCTTTAATATCTTCATGATAGTGGCTTTTAAATAGATCTCAGTCTTTGCTTTAATCTTTATCATGTAACCCTTGAGTTCCATAATCCATCTTCAATCTCTTCCAAGAACGTTTTCTTAAGCTAGACTACATAGTATGCATATAAAGCAAGTCCTTCATACCTGCCATTGTTCCAAACCACCACTCACTGCCTTGCTTAAAATGTTGCCTCCATAAGCACAATAGCATGTTTTTAAATCATGGTTGCTAGTGATTGACCATTAAGGTCACTACTTCAAGAACATCAAGATACAATGAGATTTTTGTGTTCAAACTCAAGGAATTATGCAAGATAACATTGTGAATTGTTTGTTGTGTACAATTTGATTTTCTTACACATTTACTGCTTTGCTAACTCCTTTAAGACTGATGTAATCAAGGGAAAATCAGAGTTTAGTTAAAGGGGTTAGCACAATAACATTAAAAATCCATTGAAGTAACAAAGTACAAAGGAAATAAATGTGAAAACAAAAAGGAACAAAGTTACCCTAAGTCTTCATTTTCCATGCTTCACCTTTGTTACACCTCCTAGCTTGCAGTAAATAGAGATGCCCTCAGATTTCAAATGAGCACCTAGACTAATGACAAAGCCCTATGCAAGTGTTGTAGGATTTTGTATAAAAGAAATGACCTCACAATAGACTAAAATGATAATGACTGCAAATGACCATGACAATAATCTAAGTTGATAGAATGAGCCTGAGATATGCCAAAATAAGAACAAAATTGCCATTTTATAAAAACTGCAATTTTGAATGAGTGGCCAGGATGAGAAGATGACAAATACCCTAGAATCAATGGTCAAGATTGAATGTTGCAGTGTGAAATAGGGTTAGGTCAAAATTAGGGCAATGATAAAGATGAAGGGTTGAGATTGAATTATAAAATAATTCAATCAAGGGCTGAAATTAAATGAGATGTCAAGAGATAAGATTGGCACAGACAAAGAGGTTGCTGGAGAAATTAAATAATAAAATTATTTAATTTAGGTGACCAATGAATAATTAAATAATAAAGATATTATTTAATTATAGAGGAATGTGACCATAAGAATTATTTTGAATTAAATGATGATTTAATTCAAAATTCAAGAGAGTGGACTAAATTAAATATATAAAATTTATTTAATTTAATGAGAGAAGAGGCTAATGAATAATTAAATAATTAAAATAATTATTTAATTATAGAGGAAAGTGGACAAAAATTAAATAAACTGGAATTTATTTAATTTTAGAAAGAAGGGGACTTAATTAGTGACGTAATTAAATAAATAAGATTTATTTAATTAATCAAGAGGAAAATAAATGACAAAGGGAAATTAAATAAATTAAGAAATTTATTTAATTAAAGGAAGACTTTAGACAATTAATGACGTATTTAATAAATAAATTAAAATTTATTTATTTAATAATCATGAAGAATAAATGACATGAATTAATTAAATAATTATGACTTATTTAATCAATAGTCGAATGTGGACCAAGGACATAATTAAATGACTTAATTATGCTAGGACGAAAGTGGTAAAATGAAGCTTGCAGGCCTAGGTCATTTTTAGGTGTCTACACCGATATTGCACCATCATTTGCAATCTCAAACAACTCAAGTGCTCACTGTCACTTGAAGATTCCTTTCATGAGCATCCTTGTATAAAATCAAACTATGCCCTATAGACTGCCTACTTACTAATATAGGGGACTCATTGTTTCATGGTATTTTGAGTTTTATTTAGAAGGGGTTAATATGTGGCATTTTTATGTGTAGGAAGAATAGATTGTGATGCAACGTTCAGGTATGGGCGGTTCAGGAAAGAATGGATTGCTATCGGTGTCATAACCAGGTTGGATTGTACCTTGAGCCAGTGTGAAACACTTTTGGGTGTTTTCGCTCTGAAGCAGAACTTGTGTGTAGGAATTTCCAAATATCTGACAAAGGAAGTTCCTACATTCTAAAGATAAAATCATAAATTTTCTTATCTAGTTTTTGATCCAAGCTTACATCTTTAATATCCGATAGAGAAATTTTGTACATTCTTAAGATAAAATCATAAATCTGCTTATATCCAACTTCTGATCTAATTTGATGTCTTGAATATTGAACAGAGAAAGTTCCTATATTCTAAAGATAAAATCATAAATTTTATTGGTCCAATTGGAGATCCAATTTCAGGTTGTGAAGCTTCGATAGAGAAAGTTCTTACACTCTAAGGATAAAATCATAAATTTGTTTGGTCCAATTTGAGGTCCAATTGTAAGGATTTGTTTTTTTAATTATACTTTCTGACATTTGTCTTGATACAAATTGTTACTTTAGAATTATGGCATTTCTTTTCTTCTAATGTTTTCAACCCTCATTTCAGAGAAGAGCTCTGAAGATGGTTCCTTCAGATGGGTGTAGTTACTACAATTTTCTGCTATATGTTCCATCTAGAAACACCAAAAGCTTAGGTACTGTCATACTCAGGTACAACAGAGTTTGAGGATACCTTGTTCTTCTTGATACAAAATGTTGTCCTTCAATCCCTCTTAAGCAACATTCATGATTATGGACTTCATCATTGTACCTTTAATGTATTCGATTTAATTTGTTATGTGGAAACATGTTGTCTCTATCTTTGCAAGTGATGACTATTTTGTAAGCTTTTAATCTACATGACTGCCCCTCATGTTCAATTGTTGTGACTGTTATGATGCTTGGGGATGCTTACTTTTAACCAGACTATTAATGAAAACTATCTTGGAATCCTTGATGATTAGTTTTGTCAGAATCATGGCTATGTTGATAGTGGAATGTTCTTATTAATAAGGAGATTACCCCTTACCAACATACTCCACTATCCTTGCAAAGATTGATCTTTAATGCTTCATGGATGGTTTACTTGTGATTATCCTTCTCAAATGAAACAATAGGGCAGCAGGCTGGGCTCAGCCCTTGTGGGAGCCACATTTCACCCCACATGCTGGAACCAGATAAACAAAACAACCTAATTTTATCTATACCTACACAATGAGAAAAAATGTTAGATAAAACTGAGCATATGATAGATATGTTTGATAACTTTCTTGTTTTCCTGGACATCTATGGTATGCAAGTTATTTGAATGCACATGATGATCAAATTATATGTTTATATATGTATGCACATATTTTGACTGGTGATCCTTCATTTCTCTAACAACACTCTTCTCACTCAAATGCAGGGAACCTAGGAGCAGCAAGGAAGACATCAACTTGGAGGCTTAGACAAGCGGGAAGATTGAAGATGATGTAGAACAAAGCAACCAAGATTCATCATTGAGGCAATGACACGTTCCCTTTCTCTTTATGTGCATTTTTCTCTTTTGTATCTATAAATGTATAGTTTTTAGATTATATGCATTCAAATAGTTAGTTCCACAACTTGTGTGGAACAACATAAATTTACATTATCAATAAAGACTACATTTTTGAAAGGATTGTGCAATCTTTCCTATATTATATGCATCTGCATAAGTGCAATCTAGTAATGTAATCTTCTAATTTTGTTTATGCACATGAATGTAATGTAGTAGAAATAAAAATGTACCTTACTCTTCATTTGAAAATCACAAAATATCTACCTGATTGAGCTATTAACTTTTGTGTCTTCAAGAACATATGTTGATACAAAATGAATGGAAGAAGCATCCAAGTAATCCTAATTTTTTTTTGCCAACAATTCATACCAAAGATTGAACAATTTAAGGATATTGCAATAGGTATTTTGTATCGACACAAATAATATTATTGAAGCATTTCAAAGTTTAGGCCATAAGAATCATCCTTTTTAAAACATGGATTGTGTTGTAGCCAAAATTCCATCCTAATTATTTTTGCATACTTCCATTTTTACTCATCTCTTACATCCACTATATGCATAGAATTCCTATCATAATAACTTAAATTTAATAAAATCCCTCACGTGAGCTTCCAAATAAAACCCTTGATCACAACATCAAAGTGTATTCCTCCTTTGAAATACTCCTATGATTTCTCATAGCATATCGCCGAGACAATACCATGTCGATGAGAGTCCCTCCAAAGTATCCCTGACATTAGCACAAAGCACAGATCAAAAATGTAGATGAGACACCCTATGTTGAAGAGACTTATTTATATGTCTCATCGATGATGTAAAAAAATGAAATGTCAACAAGATACGAGCATATTGAGGAGAAAATCACTTATGTCACATCGACAAGGTATATCTACAAGTGCTCGGCAAAACACAACTCTTGGATATAATGAAGTAATTATCGATGAGACAGTGGCATATCAGCATGAGACATTAACTTGTCTCATCGACACCGGCAACCAACATCAGAGGAACATAAGATCTAATGTCGATGAGACATTGAGATATCAGTAAGACAAATAATATTGTCTCATCGACACTCTTCAAGTAATAATCAAAAGCATACACCGCTATATCGCTGGGAAGGTGAGCAATATATGTGGTAGAGCGGTATACACCACAACCTCATACCAAGAAGCCTTGAGAAAGGTGGTAGTGTGGTAAACAACATAAGGGAAGGGAAAAACACAGCCATACAGACATACCAAAGAAACAATGTGCATTTTAATTAAAAGTATCTTCGACAGTTATGAAATGATGATTAGTCTGATTGATGTGACTAACGAAAATATCGATGAGACTACCACTATTAATGATGAACTTGATCATAAAGGTGGCGTGAGTGCCATTTATGAACCAGGGCTAGATGAAGTGTCCTAAAATTTGATAAATATGACCTCAAAGAAGTTGAAATCACTATGAATTGTAATTGAAGGATTTGGTGAACCAAGTTGGACGGTGGTAGGTAGCTAGAAATTTGTAACATTTATCCAAGTGGTCTAGACTCGGCTCAAAGTATTTTCTCAATAAGTAGATGAAAGCATTGCATGAGTAGGGTTGAGATGGAAAAAACCCCAGGCAAACAAAAAGAAAAAAGATAGAAAATTGAAGCTAGGCAATTGAATCAAGACTTAATCGATCAGTGTTCTGGGTCTGGGCCAAAATCCAGAAGAATAACATAGCTTAACCCATCGTGTGTGACATTAGCAGATAAAAAAATAAATATGGGAGATGTATGGACTCCATGTAGGGGTTACGACCTCATTATTTATCATTATAGGAATAAATTCTGGCATAACCAAGTGTCAAACCCGTGGAATTTGAATTTGGGTAAAATTGTAGTACCCAACGTCTTTGTGAACATAGATTTAATCAAGGTGTTGGAAAAGAATTACAATCTGAAGACGAGAGCAATTCATTTTCCTGATGGGTCACAGTTCATGGTCATAAAGCTAGATTATATTTCCATATTTTTCAGCTAGACACTTCCCTAAAAACAAAATTACGAATCAAAGACTTGTTGGAGGAATACCACACCATGGAAACAAGTTACAAGAGGTGGAAATTTCCTCTACATAGGGTTAAAGGTGTGGGTAACCAAACTATGAGGTTCTCTAGTGAAGATAAGCCCCCATTCTCCGTGGTTTTGTTTGAAGAATACTTTCAGTACACTTATTACTTAGTTGGTCAAGTACTGGGAATTGATGTTCCTGAGAACATGACAATTGCTCCCATGGTTTTAGCCACAGAAATCCAGAGCCATAATGCTTGACCCTATGATTATGTAGAGTATTTATCGGAGGCCATCAATAATGCCCTCAATATCATCAACAATGACATTGAAGCCATTAATTTCAAGCACTATTCTCTTTTCATGCACATGATATTATACGAAGTGTAGGTGATGGGGATATGAGGTGAGGAATTAAGAATAAAAGAATTAGATAATGATGGAAATTCAAGGCCTGTGCAAATGTGGACATTTGTGTGGGACAACAGGTGTGGGAGGTCGAACTACCTATATTTTGAGGAATATTTTGTCAAACCACTATACAAGATGCTAGGCCACAAATGTGACTACAACCTCTCCCTAGAGATCTTAATATTTCTCTGACCAAAATATATGGGTCATGAAGCAGGGATAAATCACAATTGGGGGGACTGGTACATGTTTGGGGATTGTACTGTTATCAGGGTTTATGGATTTGAAGCTGCACCTTATTTGCTACCTAAGACTGTGCTAGACAAAGTTTCTTATTTAGAGATCATAAGGAAATTGTCATTTTTAGCTTTCATGCATTTAAAGAGCTAGGGGAGGAAAACTTTCATGCCTTCCACTTTATGCTTTGGTAATTTCACTATTATCTCTAATTCAGGCTATGACTTGGTTAGTGGTAAACTGGATTATCATGGCTTGCCGGTTGGCAACAAAAGGGAAAAGTTTGATCCTAAACACTTCATTTGTGATTCCAAATTTTTTTAGAAATTGAAAGGGTATGAGCATAGTTTCCTTTTAGAAGATGTCATCAGAAATTGTGAAGAAAACAAAAACATGATGAGAATGGATTCCTATAGTAGGGTTATGATGCCTAAGTCTTGGAAGGTGAATAATAACCTAGGCTATGTACGAGATTTCCTTGAGGTACAAGATACCATAGAAAGAATTGAGCAATTAATCCTCCATGAAGAAGAATTGATAAGAGATGTGCCACTTGTGGGATTTGAAAGAGGAAGGGGCATCGGTCCTAGGAGGCAAGTAGAAAATATCACACCACTAGATCACTTATCACCTTAGCCTACTCTTGAAGTGAGCTTTTCAGTTGGTTCCCCTTCCATGGAAGAAGATAACGCTGAGGAGGAAGAATAAGTCTCATAGTTTAATGCTCCTGTTATACCCCAATATGAGATGCCATTGGAAAGAAGTGTGATCACCTTTGAAGCCTCTGATGAGCTATCAGATGATGTGAGGCATCGTGCAAGTTAGGAATTTTTGCAGATGATACTTTTGTGCAAACCCCTGAATTTAAGTCCTTTATATATGAGTATAAAGGAAGACTAATAAGAGAAAGGTTAAAGGACATTGACCCTGAGAAAGAGGCTTATTCCTTGAAATAGTTGCAACATGAAGTTGATAGGGAAATGAGAAACATGACTAAGGAGAGAGGGAGAGCATTATTGCAATAAGTTGGAGTTATGCTCCTTCCTAGGTGGGATATTAGTTCAACCATTATGTTTGACAGCTTTTTGAAGAGAAAGAATAAAATTTTGCAAATAACAAATGAAGCAGGTGACAGGGTCTATACAGGGTCAGGGTAGTGTTATGCCTTGCATACACGCCCCAACTTTTGCTTGGCAAAGTCGGGGACCCTCTCTTCTTTTCTTCTTTCTATTTTATTTGTCTCTGTCGGATTTGGAACCGGAAAAAAAACTTTTCCAAGGTTCCTGTTCCCCGGTCCTCATTCCCCGCACCTTCGGGTGTTGTCTCGTTTTGTTCTTCGTCCCTTTCTTTTCGTTTCGTCTTGTGTTTCATCATTGCGTTGTTCGTTCATTTTGGTCTTCATCTTTTGTTGTTGTTTGTCCATCTTCGTTTTGTGTCGTTCGCTTTGTTGTTTCACATCGTCGTTTTAGTTTTTGTCGAGAAAATACAAAAAAATTGTAAAAGTTAGAAAATATAAAAAAAATTGTAAAAGTTAGAAAATACAAAAAAAATATAAAACTTACAAATACAATAAAAAATAATAGCAATAACAATACAAAAGATTGAGGCTTAGAAATAAAAACTTATTTTTAAAGATTTAAATAATAATAAATCATTTTATAATCTTAAAAGATTTATAAAAGTTTAAATTAGAAAAATAAGTAAATAATTTAAAGGTTTAAAATAAACAAATTTTAATAAATTCATTTAAAAGGAAATTAAATTAAATAAATTTTTCTTTAAAGATTTATGAAGTTTAATTTAAGTAAATGAGTAATTAAAAATTTTAAAGATAGGTTGATAAATCTTTTATTCAAAAATATTTTTAAATCTTTAAAATAAATAAAAATGGATAAAAGTAAAAAAAGAAAAAGAAATAAAGAGGTTGAAAGGCGGGAGAGAAGGAGGCCAGAATGGTCCCAAACAAAGCTAAAATTTATTATCTAATTCTTTTCCTGCCCCGATCCCACAACATCATCAGACTCGGAGCCGGAACGAATATTGAACCAAGCATTACAAAAGTGAAAATATTCTTGGTTCCAACCCCGTACGTACTTAATCCCACTCCCACACTAATCCTGACTCCACCTTAGTATCAGAACTGGAACAAAATCAGAACCTGGCCCATTGATTGCAAATGTTCCTGTTCAGTTAGGGTTCCGACCCCGCGCTGAAAGAACTCTGATCCCACCATGTAAAAAGTGAAACTACACACTACTGAACGCATTCCCGCCCGAAACTGACTCCGACTCCACTTGGTGCTTGTTCCCGTTTTGCTTCCCGCACATCATAAAGGGATGTCGTCTCATAGCATGCCATGTCCGCGGGAATGTGAACAAAATGCAGTGGGTGAATGGGGGCATGAAAAAGCTTGTGAACTATTTTGTCAGAACGCCAAAAAGAGAGGGGCCTTCTAATGAAAGGCGATCCAAAGATTTGCACAAAATGAAATACAGGAAATGCGAAGAACTGCGTGCAAAATGTGGAAGCTTCAGAAAAAGCTTGTGAACTGTTTGACAAAATGCCTCTCAGAAGCATTGTAAGTTGTTAGGGAAAAACCGTTTGACAGAAATCCTGTCACGGAATGCAATCATTGCAGATCAACACAAAATGGATTTTTCCCGTGGCCAAGAAAGCAAAATATGGAGGCATCAACAAGGCACGTGATCTCAAATCCGCCATGCATGCACAATTAAATTGCAGAGGAAAAAGAGAGGAGCATGTGAAGAGTTTGACATAATGCTTCTCGAAAGATGTCGATCTCATGGAATATAG
>VDFB02218453.1:0-18410 GCA_007258455.2 Sequoia sempervirens | reverse complement strand
GAGGGATAAAGTTGATTTGGAGTATTCACCTAAAAGAGAAGATTTTTTTTTTTGAAAGACTGTCCAACTGGAAGATAGTTGCAAGTATGGTGGGTCCACTTAGAGTAATTTCTGGAGAAGATGTTGCTTCACATTGTGCAAAAGAAAGGACTCAGTGTTATAACTAAAGGATGTAGCTATTAATTGAAGTGAGACTGGAGAGTGGAGTCTCAAACTGAAATTAACTAGAGCCAAACTGAAAGCTGAAACATAAGGACTTGTGATGAATGATTGTAGGCACAAATGCTACAGCTTTTTGATGTCTTAGTTTTTGGAGGAAATTATGGAATTGAGTTAAAAATTGACAAATAAAGCTCATTGTAAAGGGTTGTTGGTTAGACACTTAGGGAAAAGAAGTTAGAAAGTTTTATAGCTTAGCAGGTTAGAAGTTTCACAATAGGATAGGTAATGTATTTTTCTGCAATTCTTAGTTTAGATGGAGGTAATATGAAGATATGGGTTTCTGTACACTGGTGATTTTTCCAGACTTGTAAATACTGCTTATCTATTTCATTGACAGTAGAAGCAACCAGGCTCAAACCTGCTTTACATTATGCTCTAGAATGATGTTTGTTTTATTAGTCATTTGATTTGGAAAGTTTTCAAGGAATGGAATTATGTCTTTTCTTTTGTTCGAATTGTGGTTTGAAATATGATATTAATATTTTCACTGTGAATGAATAGTTGTGTATGGATTACAGGTTGATTTATTTTGCAGTTCTAGTTTATGGATTCCTTGGAAAGCAACATGTCTGATTAGTTGAATGAATCAACATTCTTCTTTCTCTTGCGTCCCTGATCTATCTTTTTCCTTTTCTTTATACCCCCTGTTAGAGTAAGTTTAAATAAGAATTCGATCTCACGACAATCAAGATGCTCAATAACCAGCAGGCCCCTTGAACATTACAATTACATTGACCATTGAGCAATATCAACACAGTTGAGAACCAACTAGTAGGACCTTGGGAGTTAGATTATTGTATGTTGTCTTTCTTTTTCAGGAGAAATAGAATAGAGATATTCTGTTTAAATGTTGCTGTGTTGTTTTGACCATCAACAAATCTGGCGCTAGACGGAGGGCCACTTGAGAAATTTTGGATTTTTGTGAATTGGAGTGGGTTGGATCTTGGAAAACTCAGCTCTGATGGGAAGCACTTTGTGTATACCTGGATTTATTCATTAAATCCCTGGTCACATGTATGATAGGCTTCCTTTATTTTTCCCTGACAGTGGACAAAATGCTTCTAAACATGTCAATATTTGCAGGGATTTAGCCATTTTTCTCCAGATTCAACCTGAGGATATCATCTGTCAATTGTTCATCAAAACACTTCAAGGTACAACGAGGCAATGGTATGTTAATCTGCCACTAGATTCTATTTGTTCATGGATATAATTTAAAATATTGTTCTTAGATCAATTTGATCGTTATACACATATGCGAAACCCATCACTTCAATTTGCATCCGTGAAAAGGTTACCATGTGAATCAATTATGCAATTCAATCATGGATTCCTCCTTATGTTTAAGCGAGTTATAGATTCAAACCTAGTTATTAATGATCTTGTGGTAAAAGAACATTATTATTGGGGTTTGCATAATTTATTGGTAGCAAGAATTAAATGTTGTGGTAAAATTACTACTATATGGGATGCATTTAACAAAGCCCTCTTGCTCGCACAATCTAGACAAGACATTAGAAACATTCCTAATCAAAGTAAGAGATATAATGATCTTGTACTCGAAAACTGTTACCCTTCACATCTCTGCACTGGTTTATCCACAATGCCTAACCACATGAAAAGTCAGGTTTTGCAAAAGCCAACGACAGAGGTAAGTATTCCACTTGCCAATGAAGTTGTAACTATATCCACTCTTTTTGGTCATACTCCAACACATAATGCATTACATCTTAATGAAATTGCAAGTGAGAGATTTCATGAGCAAGTATGTCAATTTGATGTTTTATCTGATAAAGAACATGAAATGGATATAAAATCAGAACATAATGGAAATCTCAGATTGGAATCTAGTTTCATTGGAAACGTTAATACTAACAATGATATTGAAAGAAATAAGATATCAACACAGGACTATTGTCACGAGAAATCAGCAATACCTTCCAATGCTTTGAACAAATCTTCTGATCGTGAGGAGAATCAATGTGATGAAGGATGGACAAAGAAGCATGGTTCATGTTGGCTAGATATCCCACGTGCACAAAATCAAATAAGGAAGAAGTTGGAAGAATTAGGAGATCTGAAATTATTAGAACTTGTTAAACCAACTGGATGTGGGATACATCGAACAAATCAACATTCCCAGATGGATTGCCATGTTTTCCTAGGTAGGATGGAATTATATTTTAGACATCAGATCATTGTTGAAGAAATAATTATGGAGGATCCTTGGAGTACGTATCCCATTGATCTGGAAGATGAAACAACTAGCATACATGAAAATAATAATGACTCCCTTCGAAATGATGAGAACAACTGTGAGAACATGCTGAGCTCTTACCCATCATCTGATGAACTTGATCCTTGTAGCAAGATGGATTCAACAACTACGGAAGCTTTTGTACCTTGTGAAGATCCGCTCGATGTGGAAAATGAGTTTATCGATGCATTCATAGGTTCTTTCATGATGATCAATAAGGGAGAAACATCTTTTGATGAGTTAACACAAGAAAATGACTCTACTGATTTGAATAATGAACATATAGAAATTGAGAACAACATGATTACGAATGAGGCTGCAAAGGGATCTTGTGGTGAAGGACACAAAGTTGAGTGTCAAATTGTTTATTCAAAGGAGACAGATCAAATGGATGTTCAAGTTATTCAAGGGCTGCCTGATAATCATTCAGATCAGACTTACCCTTGTCAGGAAAATAAATTGGATCTCGATGCTAAACAAGATACTAGCATTGATGAAATTAGTGGTTGGTTGCAACAAGGAATGAATGAATAGTGACTCCAAAGAGTATCAAAAGAATATAAAGAAAGTGACCAAGAGGTTTTCTCGGAAGTTGAATCGCTTCAACATGATGAAGAGAATGAAACAAGGGAGTGTTTTCTTGGTTTTAATTCTATTTATTCAAATATGATGTTCGAACAAAATCCTTGCTTACCATGCACTAGTGAATTTGATCTTAATGGTGATGAGCTTGACATTGACTTTCACATTCTAGTTGACGATAGGAAGAAACATGAATTGAAGAAATGTTTTCTTGGTTTTAATTCTATTTATTCAAATATGATGTTCAAAGAAAATCCTTGCTTACCATGCACTAGTGAATTTGATCTTAATGGTGATGAGCTCGATGCTGATTTTCAATCTCTTTTGGGTGACATGTTTGAAGAGAGTGCTGACAATGATGCTTCAACTCAAGAGGAGGTAGGTTTGCGAAGCTTGCAAGTTGATAACACAGGTGATTTATTACTTAGTTCTTCTGAGGAGACCTAGATAATTTGTGACTCTGTACCTAAGATGAAAGCTGCAATGTTGGCACATGGTTGTTCCAGTTGCATAACAAACCTTGTTATAGATTACTCATGTAAGATTCATCCTCCTAGTTCACATTCTGAGGTAAGTGGTTCTGATTTCTCGCTATTAAGAAAGGTTTCCATATCAGGTAAGGGAAATGTTGAGCAAATTGTTTTAAAGGTTGAGGAAGCTGATCTTTGAATTGATGATGTATGCACTTTGAGAAACATGATTGAGATTGATAATCCCTGTGAAGTCAAATACACTAGTTTGTTGTTAGAACCTAGTGTTGATTGTGATAGGGATATGCATGAAATTTTTGAACAAAGTTTAGATGTCTTGAATGCTGATGGCACATCACTAACAGATGTTCTTTATGTTGACATGCATGATTCAGAGTGAAATAGAGTGGTGTTCCATGAGTTAAGACCTCATGAAGAGGAGATCATAAAACATGAGCACCCCACAACAACTGAAGATCTTCTAAATTAGGTGGTGTCTTTCCATTACCCTCTGTATCTTAATGATTGTCAGTTTGATTATGGTGTTGGGGATAGTAAAATGTGTTTGTGGATAAATCATGACAAGGTTGAAGACCCACAACTATTAATATTTAAAACTTTATACTCTCAGAATGAATATGTTGCACATAAACTTTACATTGTTGAGTATAAAGACAAATTTGCTAGATTTAGAATTGTACCTAGTAAGTTAACGCTTCTGTACATAATGAAAAATCAGTCCAGTTCATGTACAATTTTTTATAGTTTTATGTTTTGTGGAGCTCAGTTTTAGAGTTAGTTAGGATTAGGATTAGTTATTCTTGTTTTTCTTTTTGATTATGGGTTTGTTTGTTTTCTTTTGTTTTGGTCTTTTTTTGTTTTTGTTCTTGTTTTTTGTTTTCGTTTTGTCGGTTTGTGTGTTTTTCTGCTCTTTTCTTCTGTTGTTTCTCTTCTCTTTTCTTGTCTGTTTCGTTTCTTTCTTCTGGGGGTTCCTCTCGTTGATAGCGGAAGCTAAGTTGTTGTATGCAAGTTATGTTGAAAGGTGAATCTGTTGAGAGTCTGCTATCTGTATTTTCAAACACTTGATCAGACAATTACTTTGAAATCTTTGATTTACCTTCATCCATTTCAAGTTGGGGAATGTTAGCATGAATTAAAACTTGGTACATTATGTAGTTTTGGGGAGTTTTTGAAAGTCTATCACGATCTGTACACTTTAAGAAATCCATCAGTTAGTTTACATCGGGTGGGGTAACTCTATTCCAAGTGAAAAATCTAAAGGGTTACATTTCTTTCACGATGTCCACTGTGGTTCTCAACCCGCTACTTAAGCTTCATTGCTTAAGGATTGAGGGGAGACCAGAAATTGTACTTCAAAAGAATTAGTATCTGAGAAAAGAGAAAAGAAAGAAAGTCTGAAAATGAACTCAATCAACAAGGGTGACTCGAGTATCTCTACCGGGGCTATAGACGCCTGGCTGGCAGTAGAGCGATGCTTAGAGAGAACCAGAGGTATCTCTGTCGAGGCTATAGACACCTTTCTAGCAGCAAAGCTATGCCTAGGATATCATTGCACGTTAGAAATGTAACTCACAACTACGTAGCTTGGGTAGAGTCTGCTCCACTTTGATCACAACAACGCTTGTGGAGGGGAATGAATCATTTGCACACACAAACAGATTTCAGTTTCATCTCAGACATCTGTCGTGTCCTAGTTTGATTGTGTTTGCACTTCTTAGATTGCCTTGAACGAATGTAAACCAGAGATTTTGGGTATTTGGAGGGTTGCGCGTTTTAAAATGCTTAGAGCATTTTCCCAGCCGAGTCGCCATTTGTTATGCCTTGCATACATGCCCCAACTTTTGCTTGGAAAATTCGAGGACCCCCTCTTCTTTTCTTCTTTCTATTTTCTTTGTCTCTGTCAGATCTGGAACAGGAACAGAAAATTTTCCAAGGTTCCTGTTCCTCGTTCTGTCCCGGTCCTCGTTCCCCGCGCCTTCGGGTGTTGTCCCGTTTTGTTCTCCATCCCTTTCTTTTTTTTTCGTCTTGTGTTTCGTCATTGCGTTGTTCGTTCGTTTTGGTCTTCGTATTTTTGTTGTTGTTTGTCCATCTTCGTTTCGTGTCATTTGCTTTGTTGTTTCGTGTCGTCGTTTTAGTTTTTGTCGAGAAAGTACAAAAAAATTTGTAAAAGTTAGAAAATATAAAAAAAATTGTAAAAGTTAGGAAATACAAAAAAAATATAAAAACTTACAAATTACAATAAAAAATAATAGCAATAACAATACAAAAGATTGAGGCTTAGAAATAAAAACTTATTTTTAAATATTTAAATAATAATAAATCATTTTATAATCTTAAAGGATTTATAAAGTTTAAGTTAAAAAAAAATAAGTAAATAATTTAAAGGTTTAAAATAAACAAATTTTAATAAATTCATTTAAAAGGAAATTAAATTAAATAATTTTTTCTTTAAAGATTTATGAAGTTTAATTTAAGTAAATGAGTACTTAAAATTTTTAAAGATAGGTTGATAAATCTTTTATTCAAAAAGATTTTTTAATCTTTAAAATACATAAAAATGGATAAAAGTAAAAAATAAAAAATAAATAAAGAGGTTGAAAGGCGGGAGAGAAGGAGGCTGGAATGGTCCCAAACAAAGCTAAAATTTATTATCTAATTCTTTTCCTACCCCGATCCCGCAACATCATCGGACTCGGAGCTGGAACGAATATTGAACCAAGCATTACAAAGGTGAAAATGTTCTCGTCCAAACTTGGTTCCGACCCCGCACGTACTTAATCCCACTCCCACACTAATCCCAACTCCACCTTAGTATCGGAACCAGAACAAAATCAGAACCTGGCCCATTGATTGCAAATGTTCCTGTTCAGTTAGGGTTCCGACCCCGCACTGAAAGAACTCCAATCCCACCATGTAGAAAGTGAAACTTCACACTATTGAACGCGTTCCCGCCCGAAACTGACTCCGACTCTGCTTGGTGCTTGTTCCCGTTCTGCTTCCTGCACAACATAAATGGATGTCATCTCATAGCATGCCATGATCGCGAGAATGTGAACAAAATGCAGTGGGCGAATGGAGGCATGAAAAAGCTTGTGAACTGTTTTGTCAGAACACCACAAAGAGAGGGGCCTTCTAATGAAAGGCGATCCAAAGATTTGCACAAAATGAAATACAGGAAATGCGAAGAACTGCGTGCAAAATGTGGAAGCTTCAGAAAAAGCTTGTGAACTGTTTGACAAAACGCCTTTCAGAAGCATTGTAAACTGTTAGGGAAAAACCGTTTGACAGAAATCTTGTCACGGAATGCAATGATTGCAGAACAACACAAAATGGATTTTTCCCGTGGCCAAGAAAGCAAAATATGGAGACATCAACAAGGCACGTGATCTCAGATCCACCATGCATGCACAATTAAATTGCAGAGGAAAAAGAGAGGAGCATGTGAAGAGTTTGACATAATGCTTCTCGAAAGATGTCGATCTCATGGAATATAGGAACTCGTGACAAGCACGTGGATGTGGAAGCATAGACAGGGTGCAGCGGGTGAACTGATTTACAAAATGCTCCAAAGACATATCACCTAATGGGATGCAATGGCTGTGGATTTTTAATATAAAATGTGGATGTGTGCACATAGAGAAATAGTGTGTGAGTTGCCTCCAAAATGCCTCTCAAAAGAATTTGATCTCATGGAATGAAATGATTGCTGGTGATGCACAAGACGCAATCACCTAGGAAAAGACAAGGAATACAAAATGTTGAAGCACATATAAGGCATGTCGAATGTTTAAAAGAGATTCCATCTCAGGGGAACGTGATTGCAGATCAAATAAACAATGCATTTGTTGCAAAGGCGTTAGAAACCCTCAAGCGGATGCACAGGGCACGCGGACTGTTTAACCATATACCTCACAGAGAGGTTGCTTCATGAAACTGTGATTGCAGAATATGCACAAAGTGCATAAAATGGATTTGTTGAAAAGGATTTGAACTTTCAAACGAATGTGATTGACAACTATGGAGGCAATATCCTTTGCCTTTGCAAAAGTATGGAGATTTAAAATAAATTCCCTGACACAACATGCACGCAAATGGTGGAGGCACGATTGGGTGATCCAAAAAATAGAAATAGTGAGGGGGGGCATTCGAAACTTTCGAATCAGTGTAATGGGTAGGTATGGAGCCTCGCCCGTGCCAAGAGAAATGGGAGCTTTTGAACAAGATTTGGGCATCCCTCTAAAGCATTGACCAGGCAGCGAATTGTTTGTCTAAAGTCCCAAGAGAAATGCAGAACATGGAAGCAATGGCGCACAGACTGTTTGATAAGTTCACCACATCTAAGCATGGTCTCAATGCAATGTTATAGGATCTGCACGAAAATGGATTCAAACTGGCTTTAGAAACTTTCATGCAGGTTATGCATCGAGTGGATTTATTAAAATATCTCTGGTAAGATCGATGAAAGGGGGCTTTTGATAAATTTTTACTCAAAGGCCATTGGCGGTTGCAGTTACATCTGACCTGGTGGAAATGTACATGCCAAATGGGAAATGTAGATTTGAAGGCATGAAGCGTTTGAGGAAATGCCTCAAAGAAGTGTGGGTGCATTGAAACTGAAGCAATTGATTGATATGGAGTGTGTTTTTGAGTGATCAAATTCCTGTGATTAAATAATTTAGTGGACATAACACTATCATCATTGACAAAGATCATCATTCTCTACAAATGCAATAAACACTCATTTGGTATGAGAGCATTGAAGGATCTGTTTCTTCTCTGGAGTGCAATCTCAAGGTTATGTCAGGTTCTGGATGGTACTTAGGTTCAGAAAAGCGTGCCAGGATGATAAATCCATACATAAATGATTTTAGTGTTATTTTATTTTGTTTTGATAAACTGAAGTAACATTAATTTTAGGGGTGGATTTAATCATTATTTCAATTGTGAGATTAAGAATTTATTATATCCATACTAAATTGAAATATTTTAAAATGTTATTAATGGATCAATTTTATAAATCAATTAATACACGTTTATGATTTGCAGATACTTTTAAGAATGGAGGGATAAAGTTGATTTGGAGTATTCACCTAAAAGAGAAGATTTTTTTTTTTGAAAGACTGTCCAACTGGAAGATAGCTACAAGTATGGTGGGTCCACTTAGAGTAATTTCTGGAGAAGATGTTGCTTCACATTGTGCAAAAGAAAGGACTCAGTGTTATAACTGAAGGATGTAGCTATTAACTGAAGCCAGACTGGAGAGTGGAGTCTCAAACTGAAATTAACTAGAGCCAAACTGAAAGCTGAAACAAAAGGACTTGTGATGAATGATTGTAGGCACAAATGCTACAACTTTTTGATGTCTTAGTTTTTGGAGGAAATTATGGAATTGAGTTACAAATTGACAAATAAATCTCATTGTAAAGGGTTGTTGGTTAGACACTTAGGGAAAAGAAGTTAGAAAGTTTTACAGCTTAGCAGGTTAGAAGTTTCACAATAAGATAGGTAATGTATTTTTCTGCAATTCTTAGTTTAGATGGAGGTAATCTGAAGATATGGGTTTCTGTACACTGGTGATTTTTCCAGACTTGTAAATGCTGCTTATCTATTTCATTGACAGTAGAAGCAGCCAGGATCAAACCTGCTTTACATTATGCTCTGGAATGATGTTTGTTTTATTAGTCATTTGATTTGGAAAGTTTTCAAGGAATGGAATTTTGTCTTGTCTTTTGTTCAAATTGTGGTTTGAAATATGATATTAATATTTGCACTGTGAATGAATAGTTGTGTATGGATTACAGGTTGATTTATTTTGCAGTTCTAGTTTATGGATTCCTTGGAAAGCAACAGGTCTGATTAGTTGAATGAATCAACATTCTTCTTTCTCTTGCATCCCTGATCTATCTTTTTCCTTTTCTTTATACCCCCTGTTAGAGTAAGTTTAAATAAGAATTCGATCTCACGACAATTAAGATGCTCAATAACCAGCAGGCCCCTTGAACATTACAATTACATTGACCATTGAGCAATATCAGCACAGTTGAGAACCAACTACTAGGACCTTGGGAGTTAGATTATTGTATGTTGTCTTTCTTTTTCAGGAGAAATAGAATAGAGATATTCTGTTTAAATGTTGCTGTGTTGTTTTGACCATCAACAGATCTGGCGCTAGAAGGAGGGCCACTTGAGCAATTTTGGATTGTTGTGAATTGGAGTGGGTTGGATCTTGGAAAACTCAGCTAGGTTGTGCAGACTGTTTAACCATATACCTCACAAAGAGGTTGCTTCATGAAACCGTGATTGCAAAATATGTACAAAGTGCATAAAATGGATTTGTTTAAAAGGCTTTGAACTTTCAAATGAATGTGATTGACAGCTATGGAGGCAATATCCTTTTCCTTTGCAAAAGTATGGAGATTTAAAATAAATGCCCTAGCAGAGCATGCACACAAATGGTGGAGGCACGATTGGGTGATCCAAAAAATAGAAATAGTGAGGGGGGGCATTTGAAACTTTTGAATAAGTGTAATGGGCAGGTATGGAGCCTCGCCCGCGCCAAGAGAAATGGGAGCTTTTGAACAAGATTTGGGCATCCCTCTAAAGCATTGACCAGGCAGCGAATTGTTTGTCTAAAGTCCCAAGAGAAATGCAGAACATGGAAGCAATGGCGCATAGACTGTCTGATAAGTTCACCACATCTAAGCATGGTCTCAATGCAATGTTATAGGATCTGCACGAAAATGGATTCGAACTGGCTTTAGAAACTTTCTTGCAGGTTATGCATCGAGTGGATTTATTAAAATATCTCTGGTAAGATCAATGAAAGGGGGCTTTTGATAAATTTTTACTCAAAGGCCATTAGTGGTTGCAGTTACATTTGACCTGGTGGAAATGTACATGCCAAATGGGAAATGTAGATTTGAAGGCATGAAGCATTTGAGGAAATGCCTCAAAGAAGTGTGGGTGCATGGAAACTGAAGCAATTGATTGATATGGAGTGTGTTTTTGAGTGATCAAATTCCTGTGATTAAATAATTTAGTGGACATGACACTATCATCATTAACAGAGATCATCATTCTTTACAAATGCAATAAACACTCATTTGGTATGAGAGCATTGAAGGATCTGTTTCTTCTCTGGAGTGCAATCTCAAGGTTATGTTAGGTTTTGGATGGTACTTGGGTTCAGAAAAGCGTGCCAGGATGATAAATCCATACATAAATGGTTTTAGTGTTATTTTATTTTGTTTTTATAAACTGAAGTAACATTAATTTTAGGGGTGGATTTAATCATTATTTCAATTGTGAGATTAAGAATTTATTATATCCATACTAAATTGAAATATTTTAAAATGTTATTAATGGATCAATTTTATAAATCAATTAATACACGTTTATGATTTGCAGATACTTTTAAGAATGGAGGGATAAAGTTGATTTGGAGTATTCACCTAAAAGAGAAGATTTTTTTTTTGAAAGACTATCCAACAGGAAGGTAGCTGCAAGTATGGTGGGTCCACTTAGAGTAATTTCTGGAGAATATGCTGCTTCACATTGTGCAAAAGAAAGGACTTAATGTTATATTTGAAGGATGCAGCTATTAACTAAAGCCAGACTGGAGAGTGGAGTCTCAAACTGAAATTAACTAGAGCCAAACTGAAAGCTGAAACATAAGGACTTGTGATGAATGATTGTAGGCACAAATGCTACAGCTTTTTGATGTCTTAGTTTTTGGAGGAAATTATGGAATTGAGTTACAAATTGACAAATAAATCGCATTGTAAAGGGTTGTTGGTTAGACACTTAGGGAAAAGAAGTTAGAAAGATTTACAGCTTAGTAGGTTAGAAGTTTAACAATAGGATAGGTAATGTATTTTTCTGCAATTCTTAGTTTAGATGGAGGTAATCTGAAGATATGGGTTTCTGTACACTGGTGATTTTGCCAGACTTGTAAATGCTGCTTATTTGTTTCATTGACAGTAGAAGTAGCTAGGCTAAAACTTGCTTTACATTATGCTCTGGAATGATGCTTGATTTATTAGTCATTTGATTTGGAAAGTTTTCAAGGAATGGAATTATGTCTTGTCTTTTGTTTGAATTGTCGTTTGAAATATGATATTAATATTTGCCTTGTGAATGAATAGCTGTGTATGGATTACAGGTTGATTTATTTTGCAGTTTTAGTTTATGGATTCCTTGGAAAGCAACAGGTCTGATTAGTTGAATGAATCAACATTCTTCTTTCTCTCACGTCCCTGATCTATCTTTTTCCTTTTCTTTATACCCCCCTGTTAGAGTAAGTTTAAATAAGAATTCGATCTCACGACAATCAAGATGCTCAATAACCAGCAGGCCCCTTGAACATTACAATTACATTGACCATTAAACAATACCAGCACAGTTGAGAACCAACTACCAGGACCTTGGGAGTTAGATTATTGTATGTTGTCTTTCTTTTTCAGGAGAAATAGAATAGAGATATTTTGTTTAAATGTTGTTGTGTTGTTTTGACCATCAACAAGTAGAATCTTGATAATACCACTTTGCAAATTTGGGCTCTTTACCCCCCAGGCAAGAAGCCTTCTCTCATTGACCATGATCAAATTTTTTGACATCTCTTGGTGCAAAGAGTAGGGGAGATAGATCCCTTGGAGACTACTGACTTGAATGTGAATGTAGCCAAATTCGCCAAAGCCCATATCCAAAAGATAGTAAGAGATAACCAGTGGTTGATAGAGGAAAATGATAGGTTGAAACAAGAATTAACCAACTACAAAGATAGGTTGCTTACTTCTCTGAAGCTTTACTCTCCTTTAATTGAACATGAAAGAAAAGTGTTAGAGGCCATGTATGAGATTGCTCAATGAAAGCATAAATTTGAAAAGGCTCAAAAGGAACAAGAATAACTAAAAAGAAAATTGAAGGCTACTACTTTTGAAGTAGCATCAGGGATAATTTGTATGAAATTCAAAGATATGTGCCAACATGTAGATGGTGTCTGGCGTGCTTACAATAGAACATACAACGCCCTCATGGAGCATGGAAGTCTGCTTGATAGGATGAATGGAATGGAATCCCATATCAAGGAAAAATATGTTGATAATAATGCTTTGGTCCAAGAATGTCAGAGCCTCATGAATACACATGAAAACTTCTAGAATATCTTGACACAAGAATTGAGTGACTTTAGCTAGTCACTATGTATGTCCATGCCACATTTCTTTGAAGAAACAAATTTGAAGGATCAAGAAACTTGGAAAAATGAGTTATCAAAATATTTGCTAGGAATCCTTGATGACATCAATGATGAGGGTGAGGTACTTAGGAAAATTCATAAGCAAATCAGGAGGATTGTTGGATTGGAGAATGTAATGACAGACACTCTACAAAATGCAAACACTTATGCCCAGCAGAAATACATTGATCACATGTCAAAGGTTAATTTTTTCCTTGCACGAGTTTTATGAGGAGGTAGTCAGAGTTTGGTTGTTGTGGATGCATTAACATGGTGCTTGAGCCTTGAACAAATATTAGGTGGTCACAGGTGCTTGTTGATGATTAACGGACTGTGGTGCATCCAGCGGTAAACTCTTTTTAAGTTTCTATGTTATGTTAATTATGCTTTAGTTAAGAAACGATGTAACTTTTGTAAACGAACCTGAAGCTTGTTGCTTGCTGTACAAATAGGGAAACCAAGGTCCAATTTTGATCATCATATCATCATCATTTCAATTCATTATAATAGATACTAGACCATCTCATCCACTTATTCATATCAAAAGAACTCATGTTATGTATGTTTATATTTTGAGCAATATAATGGAGCAGATGCATTATAACCCATAATCCATTTTTAGTGTTCAATTGTTGTGTCAATTTTCATGCTTATTTATTGCTTTTTTGTCTCCAAAGTGGTCTTTTCAAGTTGTTTAAATTTGCAAGATTTATCAAGGCACATTTGTTGTTACTGTGTGGATGCTTTGATTGGTTTCTGGTTAGGTGTGAATTAAAGTCCTTTCAAATAATTTACTTTAATTGGTTCATATTAAGGATTACAGTCCTCTTAGAGATTATCACCCTCTTATGGTCTAAAAACCTGCATTTTTGAGACCCAATAGATTGCAAATAACTCTAAAAATTTAGAAGTCTATGAAACAATGTATATATTCTTGTATATATTCTTGTACTTGTATATTCTATGAAACATTCCTTATTTTCTATGAAATAGTATATATATTCTTGTACTTGTAAATATTCTTTTACTGCTATGTCTATTAAAGAAAACAAAGTTTGAATAAAAAATGCTTCACCCTTTTTTGTAAGTAAGTATGTGAATTATTGTTTAAGGAAAAATCTTACAGTGTTTACATTTTCAGTTTACTAGTTTCAAATTTTCATTTGCTATGTATATAAAATTGTATGTGCTCTTTATCTCTAATGACATAAAACAATAATGTCATCAGAATCAAGGTTTTCAATTTCAACACCATCATTGTCCACACTTTTCATATCCTATTCACTTTTAAGTACAATCATCAAAATTTTATTTTTTTATTTCTTTTCCCAATTAATCTTGATTCCTTTCAGCGCAACACAGTAGGTTGCATGTTAAATTTCAAACATTTTCTTTACATTTTTTTGTATATATTATTTTTTCAGTGCATCATTATGTAACAACAATTTCACTTTTGAGATATACAGTAAAAATAAATGAAATCACATGTTTTCTTTGTCAAGGGAAATGTATGGTGAATACCCTATGCCTTTTAGATAAGTGTGCAAGAGAAATAAGACATAACTGATTGAATATGATTTTCTACTGTATAATTGTTTTTTTATGTGCTTTTTACTTTTTGGATGTGGATTACCTTCAGAAAGAGACTACTTATCTTTTCTTAAATGAAGCCTTTACATTTCCTATCTACGAAAAGAATTTACTGCTTGACAACAGGTTCGTGAATTTCATACAAATTAAGATTGGTATAAAAGGCTATGCCCGCAAATGTTATTTGGTCTAGAATTATAATGGAAAATAAAAAAACTTGCTAGGAGAATAAAATAGGTTTTCAATTGTCCAAGTACAACATAATATTACTAAAGCATTTCAAAGTTTAGGCCATAAGAATCATCCTTTTTAAACATGGATTGCAAATAATTCTAAAAATTTAGAAGTCTTGGTCATTAACATTATTGTTTGCTACAATGTCATTTAGTGTATCATTGTCAATGTTCATATGTTCTTTCAAGTATTTAATATTATCATCATCCTCATCTTGACCTGCATCATCTTCATCATCATTGAAATTTGATTGTAGACCATCTATATTGTTGTCTTCTTGTGCCTGAACATAACCATCTAACTCTGGATTGTTGTCTTCTTGTGCCTGAACATAACCATCTTCAACATCATCATGGATGTCAATTTCTTCAATGTTCTCTAATCCCTCTCTCTCATTTTGTTGGCCATCATTGTTTTTCTCAGTATCCACTAATGCATCGTCAAATACATACCTTAATCTTGGATCATAATGTATGACAAATATCCATTTCAGGTCCAAAATATCTTCATAGAAAAATACGTGCACATGAACAACATACATATATTAGACGTATGTTATAACAATTTTATTGATTAATAAACACATGTATATATTCACAATAAGCTATGAATTAATAGATTAATGATCACTACCGCTTCTTGTTTGAGTTAAAGAAATACCTGCTCACAATGAATTGGTAGAACATAAGGCTCCTTATCCTCTGGTAGGAACGATGAGGAATCTATAGAAAACAATCCACTATGGGTATCATGTCTTCGTGTCCTTTCAAATGCTTCATACCATCTACACTTAAAAATACAACATTTAAAAGAGAAATAATCCAACTCAATAATTTCTTGTATTTTCCCAACATATTGTAGATTCCCATCAATTATATTCTTATCTTTTGAGCTTGATTGACTGGATTGCTTGAAGTCAACCATGATGCCACAATCGAAGGGTTGTCTCTTTACATCTACACTTTCTACACGATAATGTTGACCATATGCCCACATTGCTGGATATTTCCTTGCCTATGGAAGACCATTTATTTCAGTGAAAACAAATATAATGACGAATATTAAAATAGATAATATGTCAAAACTATATGGAAACGACATTTTGTAAAATTCCAACTGTACCTTTCTTCCACATCCTCTAGAAATGTTGATTTCATCTTCTATTATGTTTGAATCTATACTTGCATCTTCTATTTGATTTTGAATTTGTTCAATAACCCATTCTAGTGTGCAATGCTTGCCCCATTCCCCAAGAAAATGAGTGGGAAGTGGAGTATTCCTTGGGTTCGATCTCTTAAACTGTCTCCTTGCTTCTAACACTTCTCTCTTTTTATCATATAGATCAATCCATTTGTTCATAAAGTCCATGTGGTGCAGAATGAACTTGTCAAGTATAGAAATTTTGTCTACACCTATTACATGTCAACATGTTTATTTCAAACTCCAAATGTCATTTTGTTAATTTGACAAATAAATTACAGAGTAAATTAATGATTGCAAGAAAAACCACACTAATCATGAATTTACTTACTAATTTGTACTTCAACACCATTAGATTGTGGTTTTTCTCCATCAATAATATTTGATGCTCGTTCTTCATCCTAGACGTGTGGGCCATCTTCAAAATACTTACCAAGGAATTCACACAGGAAGAAAAATGCTTCATTCAATACATACCCTTCAACCATGCAACCCTCTGGATGTGCCTTTTGTCAGACATATCTTTTAAGAGTTTTCATATACCTCTCAAAGAAAAACATCCACCTCATTGATACGACACCCATCAATTCAATGTCATCGACTATGTGTATAATTAAATGGACTTGTATGTCCATGAAACTTGTAGGGAGCTCCTTCTCAAATACACATACAATTTCTGCAATTTCCTTCTTCCACTTTGGCACTTCAGATTCATGGATCTCCTTGGAGGTCACCCACCTAATATAAAAATAGTAAATTAGTATGAACCTTTAGTCATAAATTAAAATGCAATATAATATCTCTATGTCTCTCACACATGAACATTTCATATAACCACATACCTTGTAAATGCTGACAATCGACACATTTATGAAAAGATCATTAGTAATTTTTTCTCACACAACAAAATATCAAAATAAATTTAGTGCTTAATCAATGTTACCAGTAAATGTTAAATGCTAATATATAATACCTTCATTAAATTATGAAAATCATGTGTTTTAAATCCTGTGATATGTCCATCAATTGTAAAAGCTTTAGCCAATGATGAACCATAGCCAGTAGGTGTCCTTATTGAATGGATGAAATTTTTTAGTTGGTCTAGCTCTTTGTTTTTTTTTTCAAAATCCATGGAGCTTCTACATATGTTTCATTTTCCTTGTTTGGCTACAAATGTTTTCTATCAAATTTGGTACGCGAAAGAACAATATCTCTCCTCGAAGACAAGATGTCCTTCTCTTTGCCTGATATGTGTCAAAATATAGAATTTGGGACATTTTTGAAGATGTGCATAGGATCTAATAGGTGAGATATTAATAGATCCTTCCAGTAAGGGAGCTCATAAAATATGGATTTCCTTTTCATTCCTTCTGGCATATTAACTACAACTTGTTCTGGTTCTTCAATTGAATCACCCCGATCAAAAAAATCCTCCCAAGCTTTCAATTAAGCATCTTCATACTTCTTAAGACAATCACCTGGACCCATAATCATGGGAGGGCCTCTATTTTCAACTTTTCCATCAAATTTATTCTTCAGGCGATTTCTAAACCTACGATCTAGTGGTAGAAAAACCCTGTTGTTTGCGTAAATAAATTTATGTAGATCTTTAGAATACCGCCCTTGAAATTTTTTTGCACATCTTGTAAATGCAAATATCCCCTTTCTTTGAAGCCCTGTAATTCAATAAGTAATGTTAATAACATAAAAAAAAAGTATAAAACTAAGTATGAAAGTTGGGATGAAAATAAATTATGAGTGTAAATATGTAAATATTTTATCTTACCAGAACAAACACCAAGTTCTAGGAAATCATTAATAGTCCAACATAGTACACAATACAATATGAAGGACGTGATATGTCATACATTTTTATTCCTTTCCATAGCAATTGCATCTCATCAATAAAAGGCGCAAGATAAACATCCATGTTTTTAACTTGATGTTTTCCTAGAACAATGAGAGTTAGCATAAGGTGCTCCTTTCTAACACTTATCCATGGGGGAATATTGTATACTATCAATCTAACTGGACAAAAACTGTAATTTGAGCTCAGGAAAGAGAATGGGAACACTCCATCAATTGCAAGACCAAACTTGATACTACGGGGTTCATCTTTGAATTTTGTTGGCCATTTTTCCTCTATGTGTTTCATTGCTTTGGAGTCAGCTGAAATTCGCATGAATCCTTCTTTACTCCCGTTCTTTGCATGCTAGTCCATCAATTGTGCTAGTGAATTGCAACGAAACATTTGTTGAATTCTAGGTATAATTGGCATGTGACGTAAAACCTTCTTTGGAGCTATAGGACCTTGTACATCTGTATGATATCTCTTCTCTTTGCATACATGGAATTCTGCCTTGTTTTGATATTCATCTTTGTATAAAATGCAATCATTTTTACACGAATGAATTTTCTTATATTCAATTCCCAACTCAACCAACAACAGACACGCATCTCTGCAAGTTGATGGCAACACATTCTCTTCAGGGAATATTTTAGTTTTTAGTTCCTTGTAAGATTTCCAAAGATTAAATCAATTGAATGTTTGACTTATGATGAACATGTTTGATATGTCAATCTATACTAGGATTGTTTA
>VDFB02218452.1:0-14185 GCA_007258455.2 Sequoia sempervirens | reverse complement strand
ATGTTTCATTTTATGCTTTTGATTAGCATAGTTGTTAATATTGATATATGTTTATCTGTTGATTAATACTGCTTTGCGTTCATTAGTTTTGATGTGATTGTATTGGTGAAGGGGACAGGATTACATCACTCGCATGCGAGCGCCCTGTGATTTCGTGATCTCTCTTCACAATGTGACTGATATGATTATCCATGTATGAAATTCGTTTTGGTTATAGGATTGCAATAACAGGACATCATCTTCACCTAGTTTCGCAGGTTTGAGCATGTCCATATCCCAACGGTATTGTTTATTGGGAGATAGTAATGAAGTTCCCTTGTCAAACCACAACCCTGTCATAGTGTGTCGTCAGTTTGTGTCTGGTATGTTGTTGAGTCATGTTGCCTTTGGTGTTTTGATCATTTGTTGTCAATGGGAAGTATATGTGAAAATTAATATTTAAGTGATTGAAAATGTTAATTTGTGTATTTTAGATTAAATTGTTATTTAATTTAATTCATTTTATTTTATTTTATTTTATTTATTTTATTTTATTTTATTGGTAAGGTAATTTTATCTATTGAGTAAATTTATCTTATTAAATGGATAAAGTAATTAAGTAAATTTTATTTATGTGGTAAAGCAAGTTAATCTTCGTGGTTAAAATTATTTTATTAAGTCAATAAACTAATTAATTAGATTTATTTTGTTGAGTAAATAAATTGATTAATTAAACTTATGTTGTTGATTAAATAAATTAAATAGTTAAAGTTCTTGTGAAAAATGCATAAATTAAAAGATTTTTATCTATTTGAAATTAAATTTTGTTTTTAAACTATTTAAAAGTAAATATCTTGGGGATGCATGAAAATATCTATGATGGTTGAAAAGGAGATATTTTGGAAAATGTTGACTAAGTGTGGAGAGAGAAAAAAAAAAGAGAATTAACTTATTTTTGGTTGCAAAAATAGAAGAGGGTTTTTCTGGTTTTTTCATTTTATTTTGGATTTTGAAAGTGGAGATTTTTGAAGAAAGGAAAATTTGGATCTTGTAGGAAAGCTCAACTCCAAATCTCATTTTTTCTTCAAGTTTCAAAACAGGTTCCTTTAATGGTTCTATTTTGTTTAGATGCTTTGATTTTAATTTTTAAGAGGTTGTAAAACTTGCTTTGAGTTCTTGAAAACCTCTGTTGAAATCATGGAAAAATTTAGATTCTTGTGGAAAAACAAACTCTTACAACAAGAATTCTCAAGTTTTATCAATAAAAAAATGGAAAGGAAACAAAAGAAAAATTTTAAACCTCTCTATTTGGATTTGGAATTTTTCATTATGTTTTAGCAATTAAAATTTGTTGTGTAATTATTTCTGTAGAAAATTTGCCCAATTTGGCTGTGAAATGGAATATATATATGCTATTAGGCTGGAAAATTTTCATTGAAATTTTTTTTATATTAAAAAAAATATATAATAAAAAAATTGTTGATTAAATGGGGGGGGTTGCCCCCATAGCTGCCCCATAGGGAGGCGACTATGGTAGCAACCTCCCACAGTTGGGTGTTGCCCCTGTTTTATGGGGTTTGTCATTTTATTTAAAAAAAAAACCTTTGGTTTTAAATTTAATCTGTTCTTTCTTTTTATATTATATATTATATGCAATATTCATATATTATATTATTGTATATATATATTATAATTTTTTTTAAATATATATTATTAAATATATATAATATATATTTTATATAATTAGATATTATTTAAATCATTAGTTGGAATTTAAATTGAAAATATAGTTATATATTTAAATAATATTTATATGTTTAAACATATATTTATTTTTAAATATAATTATTTTAAGATTATTTTATTAGATGTAAATATTGGTTTTATAATAAAATGTGTTTATTTAAAAAAAAGATTTTGATCAGTATGTGTAATTAAGGGAATTGGATAATGTGCATATGGTTAAGTAGATGAATATTTAAACGTGAGAAATAGATATTAAATTTATGTAGAAACATTTTCTTATTTAAATAAATATTTAATTAATGGAGATGTATGTTTATGCCCAAGTAGTTATTTAATAAGGGAATGATTTTAACGGAAATGATTATCTATTTTAAATGAAATGAATTTTTTTAAGAATACGATTTTATGATAGTTTAAATATTATTTGGTTGCAAATGAAATTATGATAAGACTAGTTATTTTCATGTAATGTGTAATTGGGGAAATTATAGAGCTAAACAATTAGTTAGGATTTGTTCTTATCTTATGAATAAAAGTGTCTCGAATTAGAAATAATTGAGCAAAGTATTATTGTTAAATTGGATTTAGGAAATCTGCATATAAGATGTTTTATTTGCTTGAGTTGCTTTTAACTTGTGTTTTTCCTATTATGTCTGTTGGGAAAAATGGGCTAATCGAGTTAATAAGTCTTCTAGAGGAGTCATTATATGTTGGGATGTTTTATGTGAAGGTCTGATTTATTATTTTCCTTGGGTAGTGCACGTGGGTTTAGTTATTTGAACACCTGGTTACTATGAATAGGATGGGTGATCTTATGTCTTAAGGTTAATATTTGTTATCAGTTTTGTGCATCTAGTCTACCCATGGTATTGTGGTTTTGTATCGTGTGTTGTCAATAGGAGAGTGACTCTTTGTGGGGGTCTGACACATAAACGGGCGCCAGGGTAACTCACTTAGGGTTTAATTAAGTGATAACTTAAAGAGAATTAATGAAAAACTTTCAGACTAATTAAGATAACTATTGCTTCTCTCATGATTCATGCACTTACTAAGGCTTGAGATGAGACGAGAAGCACAATTTGTATGGGGGTCCGGCAGCTAGTAGAGGCAAGCTAGGGTAACCCAAGATGGGGGTCTGGTAGCCTAGGAAGATTGAGCTAGGGTAACTCATAGAAAATTATGTGTGACACTCTTCCTATGACAACTAGAAGTCAGTTTGTTGTACTGTGTAGTTGATCATTGGTATCTAGAAGCATTGTAATCATGTTGTTAGTATTGTACTTGTGTAGTTTAGTATTGTTTTTCCTATGTCTAGAGGTTGTAGGTTTTTCCTTGGAAACTTTTTACTATCTCCTAGCACGGGGGTTAGTCCTTCGGGTACCATATGGTTGGGTGGAACATGCACCTTACACCGTTGGGTTCCCAATTCTTGTTCATGTGGATGAGATTCCCAGTTGGAGAGCTCATAGGATCCAGTTACTTTTTAGGTTTCAATCATTTTAGTTGAATCTTGTAATTTATTACCCCTCATTTGTTATCGAAGTGGAAGATGTATTATGTAATCATGCTTATTGTATTTACCTCATTCGGGGAATGGGAGTTGTAATCTTATTGTTCAATAATGTTATTTGAAATCATGTGGTATCTCTTATCCTTTGATGTATTTTTTCATGAATGGAATGTATGTGTCTTAATTTCTTAAGTAAATAGATGTTATAGATTCAATTCATGTTGTTTTTTTGGGTTTTAAAGTAATCTCAGTCTCGTAACCTTAGAGGTTGTTGGCAATGGGTAGTGAACTTGCATGTTAATTGTACTTAATCAAAAAAAAATTGTGCATTTGCATGGTTAATTGTAACTTCCTCTAGGGTTTCATGGCGGGGCTTTACATGTACCTAGTTACCAAGAATGAACATTTTTCAATAGCTCAAAATCATGTGGAGCATGGTTTTGTTCATAACTATTCCCTTTTCTATTTCATAGGTGATAATCTTGCCTTGCATGAACAAGCGCTCTGCCTAATCTTTTTCAAAGAACTAATGATAATAAAAAATTGATCTTCTAATTCAAATACATATAGATTTGTTCTATAGGTGTTCCTCTATCAAAACGGCCTCTAACTTTTCTTGATCATACCAAATATTTCAATAATAGTTTCAATAACTTAACCTTTAACTTCAACAACCTTGTTATGGTCACTGGGTATGAGAATTTAGTTAAAAAGTTCTCTCATATTGAAAGTACATCATTTAAACTTTATTGAATCCATATCCAATCTTTTCTAAGTCAATAAATTTTCTTCCCAACTTGGTATCTCCAAGACTTATATAACATTATATTATCTTTGAACTCCATGTAATCTTCTATTTCCTCTCATTTGATTGAAATTTTTAATAGTTTCCTCGTTGGCCTTTGATAGTTGAATGACTATTACTTTCCTTTCTTACCCTCCATGGTATACCTTAAATATTCTTTTTGTTTCCAAAATTGGTTTCATTATCACCCTCTAATCTCTCAAAATCAAGAGTTGGATCCACAATAACGGGATCTAATGAATAATCAGTAGCTTTTCTCGATAAGAGATAGTACTCTAGTATTTCATTCCAATTCTCCTTTCCATGTATACTAATATAATTTTAACCATAGTAGAAGAGTATCCCATATTTACAAAGACCCATTTGTTGATGTGTTAAATGAGCTTTCTTGAGGATTGCCTGAGGATCCCCATTTCAAATGTGTCTTCACCTTTGTGATTTGTTTCTTTTTCTAACCCATTCAAGTCTCTGACCTTTATTCTAAGGTATCAACTTTCACTCTTGATTTCAATTATCATTGCAAGGTTTTAATCTTGTTTGAATCAAGATTTTCATAAGGTTATCCTGCCTCTTGGATACCTCTCTAGTTAATTTTGATTCACAAAATGTTAACTTTCTTCTTCAAGTGAGGTTTCCAATTTATGCTAAAAATTAGTTATTTTTCCAATAAAGCATTTGTATGAATAGATATAGACTATACTCATATATTCCTAGTATCCTTATTCATAATCTTTGACTCTTTGCAACTACAGGTTGCGAAGAGGGTTCACCCTAATTCTTTCTCACCCTCAAAGTCATTTAAACAATTCTATAGGGTGGGGGTACTCATTGGTAATTCCTCCAAAACCTTCCTAGTGAACCCTATTGCATAACTTCTACAATCCAAGGGTGTCTCTCAATGAGTTTTTGGTTTAGGAGTTTCAACTCCAAGGGTGATTTGTTCCTAGTCCCCAAATTTAGAGAAGTTTCAAGAAGATTGACTTCCTTATTGTTCCCCTTGTTCTTTTTTCCCCTTGCCATTCTGGCATAAGAACTTTTCAACCATTATCTATTGATAATGTTTATGTAATACTTACATAATGAGCTCATAGGTTCTAGTGTTGAACCTGGTAGCTTTGATACCACGTGTAACAAGCCCAATGTTCTACCCATTGATTTTTACTATGTTTAACCCATAAGTGAATAGTTTATGATACCAAAATTTAGTAATGTTTTTTTTTCTTTCTAATTCATTAATAAGATTCACATTTGAAATAATCCCATTTCAAACTTCTCATTGCATTTATAAGATACATAACATAATTCCAAGTAATGATTTCCATATTTCATAATTTCATTGTAATGATAACATTTTCTCATTTACAATTTCTCAATAAATATAGAGATTGTGAATACATACTTAGCTTCCAATAGTTTAATGAAACAGATATACAAATAAAATATAATGATCCAAATGTCCCCAATTTTGGTGCATACCTCTTAGATGTCCCCATTACTGGTGTAGAAATTCTAGATGTCCCCAAAACTGGTGCTTACATCTTCAAATCACGACCACCAACTGTATGAGGGAGAGCATCAAAGAAGTGCTTTTTTTCCAACTATAGACTTATCAGAGTCCCCCACAATCTACCTAAATGGTAAGATGTCCCTACCCTTCAACAGGAAGATTGGTTTGATAACCTCATAATACTAGCCTTTCTAAGTGTGTTGTTGTGTCCTACATATCTAGAGCTACCATACATCGGCTACAACCTACATGTATGAAATTCCCTACCTAGTAAGCAAACCTAAATCACAATGAACTGACAATGTAAAAAGTGGCTACTTACACTACTTTGGCCTAATAATTCAATACCCAATACTTCGAGTGTAGGTTGTGCATTCACCCACCCCTTAGCTCAATTCAGTGTTTTACCATTCATACTCTTTTCAAATCATAACATACATTCAATCTAAAAGGTGATAGCATAATAAATTGACTAACTAGGTTACTCCCTTTCCATGGATTATACGAACCCCAAGAATAACCAAGTTAACCATATGTGCACATATACTAAGTGACCAACTAGGTTACTCCCTTTTCCATGGATTATACTAACCCCAAGAATAACCAAATTAACCACACGAGTAAACATAATGTCACAACATTAAATGACTCCATTTCAAAAGTATAATCAAAACATTAAAGTGTTCAATCTGATCATATAGGTTAATCCCAACCCATGGCTTCAATTAAAAAGTAATGCAACACTCAAGTGAATATAGGTTAATCCCAGCCCATAACTTCAATTAAAAATTAATACAACAATCAAGTGGTTATAAACAATCATCAAAACTTATCTTTCAATATGACTCAAATATTCACATGTTTACAATGTTCACTACATTTATATATAATTTGGAGGACATTATCAACTTGAGAGAGTTTGTGTTTTTGCATCTATAATTCCTCTTCACAATATGACTTTGGGTTGTCGAAACACAAGTCCTTTTCTATAATTTTGTGAATAGGAATAGAATCTTAATTAGAAATAAGAAAATGGCATAACCAAAAAATATGTTTTTCAACCCTATTGTTTAATATTGATATAACAATCAAGTACACACCCTAACCCTAGGGAAAAAGACTCACTTCCCACTTTCAAGGAAATAGGAGTAACCAATCAAGGATAACTACTAATCATGGTTTGTACAACATCATATCTTATCAATGATGACATGTATATCATGCTATCATTCATGTTGTATCACTAACCTTATTATCCACAAAGGTTTACCTAGCATCATAAGCTTACAATTTCAAGATAGCAAGTTTTAGTGTAATATCATTTCCCATATTACATGTAAGCATACATAAGGTCTATAACAACCTAGGTATTATACTAATACTCTAAGGTTACCTTGTTTAGTAAACACAAATGCTTAATTCCAAAAAGTGGATAATATACATGAATCAACCAATAAAGTCTCACCAAATTAAGAAATCATCAAAGATAATATAAATTCACCAAAATAAGAATCCATCAAAATTCATGCAAGAAATATCAATAGAACATAGTGTGTGTGAGAAAATATGTGAATTAGAATAATCAAAACACACAACAAATGAAATGTATTATATTAAGGAAATCTAAATTAACAACATAATTGATAAAACAATATCCTTAAAGACATTCCATCTTCCTCTATTCCTAAGGATCCTGTATTAGTGATCTCAAATTTTAAGTATGCACTGAATTATTGGGATGACACCTAAGAAATGGGAAGCCATTAATTCTAGAATGCAAAAACTATGCCTCACCTACATGATTTGATGGATTTGTTGGATGATGAACTAAATGATATGTTGAATGGTAAGTTGTTGTATACAGAATGCTATGAAAATGATATAATGATAAAGTGTTAAGATAATGGAGATACTATAATGATGAGGGAGGTTATGCAATTATAATGATTCTAAATGCTATGAATAAACTAAGACACATCTAACAAAGAAGCCATGATTCTAATTTACTTGCTAAATAACTCTAAATGCTAAACTAGAATGTAAGCTAAGCTCTCAAATGCTAAGATGATTTTTGTAGAGTAATTGCATGAAATTTGCTCCCTATTCCAAAAGCTATAAATGAGCCTCTATTTATAGATTTCAACAAGGCATCAAGTGAGTTGGCAGCAATGGACAACCAGGATTCAGTTTGGAGAGATCAACGGTGAGAAATGAGAAGGTTAGAGAGAAATAAAGAAGTTGTCCCCTTTAATAGAACAAGCTTGCCAAGTGTAGAAAAGAATAAATGGAAAGGAGAAGACATGTGTCTCTAAGTTTTTTGAGATTTTTGAGGATAAATTCCCATTTTAGAAATTCGGAATAATTAGTTTCATGAAACACATGGTGAGATGGAAGATGAGTTGGAAGGAGGTTAGAAAAATATGGAGAAATGTGACAAAATTTGAATTAAAAATTCAAATTTAATGAGATGGAATTAATCAAATAAAAAAAATTAGTTAAATTTGTTTATTTAATCAAATAATGAAGAAAGTGGTTTAGATAGGAATAATTAAGAAATATGAACTATATAAATAAACTTTGCAATTTATTTATACAAAAGAGGAAATAAAGATTTTTATTAATTAAATAACCAATATTTAATTAATTTTCCCCAGACCAATTTAGAATGTATACATTTTTCCCCTCTTTGAAGTGATGTGTTTACACATTACTTCAAGAAAAGTTTACCAGTGCTATTAAAATTCCAATGATGCCCCAGATGGCGATTTTCAGGAGATAACGAATGTATGCCCCCTCGGGAGATAAATCAAGGAGTTTTTGATGATTTTTGAAAATGTATGATGATTTGTGATGATGTCGATGATGAAATCCTGATTTGATGATATTCCATCTATTTATCTCCTGATATGGAAGAAATGAGCTTCCCTTTGAATTAATTGATCCTTAAAAAAAATTTAAAATATCCCACCAAAAATCACACCCTTGATTACCCTTATTAAGAGGTAAAAAGTGAAAAAAATGATTCATTTGTGCACTTGTGATTTTGAAAATTTTGGAGTGAGAGAGAAACTTTGAGCATTTGAGAAAATATGGTGATCCCCTACAAGACTCATCGATTTGAGCAGGTACGGTGACATAATCGACCAGCGGCATATGGATCTCCAATACAAATTTCAAAAACTTTCCTCATGAATTTTAAATCATTTTTCCCGTGTTTTAATTTCAAAATTTATTTTTTCATAGTTTCGATGCATATGAAATATGTTGTGGTGCATAGACTAGATTTTTTAGTGCATAGATAGTCTATAATGGTGCATCTACGTTTTGACACATAGATTAAAAAATTTAGCACGTCAAAGTTTTAGATAGCGCGTCTAAAAAAAATGGTGCAATGAAGCACTATTATGGCGCATCTAGGAAAAAATTGAAGATTATGTATTTTCTCCTTGATTTGTATGATGTTTAATCATGTTAACCAATGATTTGTTGTTGTTGATAGATTAGATGATTTATTGATCTCATGGTAGGTGAGATTCAATGATGATGATGTTTTTGACCTCATGATAGGCGAGGATCAAAAATAGATGTGCACGAGATTTGATGACAATATCACTTGAATTGATAGGATAAGTGATTATGTAATGCTTGATTGTTTTGTTGATTTAATTAATTGATTGATGTACTGATTGGGATGTGTTATAATGATAGGAGAGCGATTTCCATAAACTTGGGAGCTAATTCCACAACTATCACAGGCTGATAAGGATATCATTGAGCAATGTGGATTATCTTCATTGATTGGCATGCCCTGGATTAGGATTAATCAAGGATTACTGATTGCGCTGGCAAAGAGGTGGCATAGCGACCACAACACTTTTCATCTGGCTACTAGAGAGATGATTGTGATGCCAGAGGATTTAATGGATGCACTGAGAAAGGTGAGGAATGCACTATAACAACAGGTGTATGCACTAGCAAAGGTGGTGAATGTGCCAGAATAAGCAGTGGATGCGTTGAACAGAGAAATATAATAGTTTCTTGCTAGTTTATTTGATTTTTCTAATTTGTAGTTAGAAAATGGTTTGTTTCCAATGATGTTTTATGAATCATAGTTTTGTACTTCTAGTGTGTGAGGTTTTGTTTGAAATTTGTTTAAAAACACTTTGGTAAACACATCAAGCATGTACAATCCTAAGGTTGTGTAAGATTGTATTTGTTGGATTTCCACTTGGATTTTACTCCAACTATGCCTACTTTTAGTAGATGATTAGATGCTTGACCCCATTGGCTCCCGTCCACAACACTCACTTCTACAGGGAAGCCAAACATCAGTACCCATGAATCTCCCATGGCATACTTCTCAGCTCTACTAAAATCTGCAAAAATGTGGGACGAATTCAAAGGTTAGACCTTTTGCACCAGCAAATAGATTAGGGATTTTGGCCTTTCTACAACAAGGGTTCTAGTATGGGCATTCCATTCATGGGGGATCATCCATGCGACAAGATACCATTATTACCCTTCTTGTTAGAACAATCCTCGTGATACTTGAACTTTCCTCAAGTACCCACATTTATATCCCAATTGGAAGTTGTTTGGCTTTAGTGTGTTACCGATTGGGTCATTCCCTTGGGTGATTACTTTTTCCCACAAGGTAGGCCCTCTATGGATAAACATGAAAGAAAATGAATTGTTCTGGCTTTTTGGTCACCCAGTTAAGGGGAGAGCATATGCCTACAATTCATCAAACACAACAGACATGGTGTTCTTTCCTTCCTAATTAGTCTAGATTCCTAAATTAAGCCAAAAGGAAATAAATCACTCCAACCCTTGCATCAAATTTATCAGTTGTTTGCAATAAATGTTTCTTTGACATAATTCAAGAGTTTCAACAGAGTCTCTAACAGTGTTTATGAAGCTTGCACAACAAAAAAACATTTATTAGTTTTTAGACTCGGGAGAAATTTGCAACGAAAATCCAATGCACCATTACAATAAGCTAATGCGCTAAAAAGGTATATGTGTTGTAGAAAATAGTAAATTCACCATAGAAAGAAGTATATGCACTATAGAAAGTAGTATATGCACTATAGAAACCCCCTGATGCACCACAAAATGGTGTGTATGTGTCGAAGAAACCCATTTTTGCACTGAAACAATCAATGAATGCGTTAGAGAACGTTTTGGGTGCACTGAAAGAATTAGCACTGAAAGAATTAGCAGTTGCGCTAGAGGAATTAATGTTTGAACCTGTAAAGCATACTTTTTAGAAAAATATTAAAATAATAGGGGCTAGGCCCCACGGTGGGTGCCAATTTATGGGCATGAGAAAATATGTGAATTAGAATAATCAAAACACGCAACAAATGCAATGTATTATATTAAGGAAATATAAATTAACAACAAAATTGATAAAACGATATCCTTAAAGAAATTCCATCTTCCTCTATTCCTAAGGATCCTGTATTAGTGCTCTCAGATTTTATGTATGCACTAAATTATTGGGATGACAACTAAGAAATGAGAAGCCATTAATTCTAGAATGCAAAAACTGTGCCACACCTACATGATTTGATGGATTTGTTGGATGATGAACTAAATGATATGTTGAATGGTAAGCTACTATATACAGTATGCTATGAAAATGATATAATGATAAAGTGTTAAGCTAATGGAGATACTATAATGATGAGGGAGATTATGCAATTATAATGATTCTAAATGTTGTGAATAAACTAAGAAACATCCAACAAAGAATCCATGATTCTAATTTACTTGATAAATAACTCTAAATGCTAAACTAGAATGTAAGCTAAACTCTCAAATGCTAAGATTATTTCTATAGAGTAATTGTATGCAATGCTCTCTATGCCAAAATCTATAAATGAGCCTCTATTTATAGATTTCAACAAGGCATCAAGTGAGTTGGAAGCAATGGACGATCAAGATTTAGTCTAGAGAGATCGACGGTGAGAAACGAGAAGGTTAGAGAGAAATAAGGAAGTTGTCCCCTTTAATAGAACAAGCTTGCCAAGTGTAGAAAAGAATAAATGGAAAGGAGAAGCCATGTGTCTCTAAGTTTGTTGAGATTGTTGAGGATAAATGCCCATTTTAGAAATTAGGAATAATTAATTTCATGTGACACATGGTGAGATGGAAGATGAGGTGGAAGAAGGTTAGAAAAATATGGAGAAATATGACAAAATTTGAATTAAAAATTCAAATTTAATGAGAGGGAATTAATCAAATAAAACAAAGTAGTTAAATTTGTTTATTTAATCAAATCATGAAGAAAGTGGTTTAGATAGGAAGAATTAAGAAATATGAACTATATAAATAAAATTTTCAATTTATTTATACAGTAGAGGAAATAAAGATTATTATTAATTAAATAACTAGGATTTAATTCATTTTCTCTAGACCAATTTAGAATGTATACACATATAATTCATTTTTTATCAAACACTTGCATTCAAATATGTTTTCAACACAAAAGGAATAAAGAAATAAAATCAACATGCATGGAATTGTAGCTCCCAATGAAAATACTTCTCCCTAAGATTGATTCATCATGCTTATTGGTCCTTATAAAATCAACCTATCTCCAATCCTAGCCTCTTGCAAAGCTCTCAACAATATGTAAATACTCCAAAACAAACTGTCTTTCTTCACTAGCATTTAGCAACTCATTTACACAGAAAACTACAACAAAGCTCCAAAATTATGAATGAATAAGAAGAAATCAAAATGAATGAGTGAGTGAACAAAGGTAGAGAAGCTCCCTCTATTTATACTAAAAAATAAGAAAATGCTACTAACAAGCTCTCAAAACTGCCACCTTTTCTCTTCCTTGTTGCAAGAATGAAGGTGTTGTCATTGATGCCAACTGATCAATCAGTTATCAACTAGTTTTTGTTTTTATTGATTTCATGGATATAGGCTATTGGTTGTATATGTCGAGGATATTGAGGAAATTGTAATAAAGAAAGGTTGAAGGTGTTCAATGGTTGCTCTGGGTCTTGCTTCGGATTTACTTCTATGTTTGTGTGGTTTAGATATGTTGATCATGGTTTTTGGAAGCCGATATATTCAAATTTTTGTCTTATGATTCATTATATGGTGCGAGTTATGTTCACTAATTGTGAACTATGGAATTTTGTGCTTCTGGCTAAGGTTTGAGAGAAATGTTGTTGATACAAATTTCTCTTTGGTTAATTCTTATGACTTGTGGTTCTAGAGTTAAGTTGTTATGATTGTGTTGAAGATAATTTTGGTATCTGGAAGGATTTGATTGTGCTAAGAGTTGTGTGTTCTTAATTATTCTATATTTTTTACACTGGTTTGGCTAACCTTTTGTTGAACACTACCTTTAAAGTTGATGAAGCATGTTGGGACCTACTTGGTTCCTCATCAAGTGTGTGTTTGGGTCACCCTTATTCTAATTACACCCTAGGATGTCGTGGAATTGGCCTAATTTGAATTTAATGATGGATACCCAACTTTGGATATGTTTCAAAGTCGAAGATGGTATAAATACAAGATGAGTTAGTTCTAAAATAAGTACAAGAGATAAGTGCAAAGAAATAGAGAAAATAGATGTGAAATAGATGTGAATCCATTTGTGTATGTGATGTAAGCGTGGCAAGTCAAAGTGAAGCCTAAATGTTGAGTTTCCATATTCAGAGAGTTGAAGGTTGACTCTATCATTCATGCATGTCTGCAAGTGGTTGAGAAAATTGTGGTGGTATTCTTTGTTGCATTTATATTCTCTTCTCTTTGTAACATATCTCTTCTTTCTTATTTGTATCTCCATGGTAGTGAGCCCTCCAAGTGGCTAACCCTACTAGACAGTAAGCCCTAATCTAGACAATGAGTCCTTGTTTTGGTAGTGAGCCTTTTTCCTTAGGCAGCGAACCTTTGTAATTAGTTTTTATATTCTCTATAGTGTGAGTTAATCCTCATTGTGGTTTTTCCCTCATTGGGTTTTCCATGTAAATCTAGTGTTACTATGTTTGTGTGATGGTTTTTAGTTTCTACACTTGCACTTAATGTTTAATAATTTTAGTAGAGTTAAAGATTTGTGATTGATCTAAGTTCTAGTGAATTTTTTAAAGTTTAAATCTACTACAATTGATTCACCCCCTCCTCTTAGTTGTCTTATTCAACAATTGGTATCAAAGCTTGGTTCCTTGGAAAAAAGCTTAATTGCTTAAGGAAGGTTTGGGATAGCTGGTAGAATTACTCATGATTATTTGAGGTTTGATGGAACTAATTATGCTATCTGGAAAATACTGATGGAATAATATTTGGAGTATTGTGGATATGATGTGGAGAAAGCTTACAAGAATACGTACACTCCTCCTGTTAAAGGCCCGAGTACGGCTGATGAGATCAAGGCACATGAAGTGAACAATAAGGTGAAGTGCATTTTGAAGAATAGTCTTGTACATTCATCTAGTTGATTAAAGTTCAAAATATGAACACTGTTAAGGAAGTTTAAGATGCTTTGGAAAAGGAACATGAAGTAGATGAAAGGATCAAAGAGGAAAAGTTGTAGAACTTGGAGACATAGTTTGAGCTACTACATGTCTAAAGATGAGAATATTAAAGCTTATGTATAGAGATTGGATGAGGTAGT
>VDFB02218451.1:0-27465 GCA_007258455.2 Sequoia sempervirens | reverse complement strand
TACAACGGGATTGTTTTTCTTTGTTGTATAGATATTTGTATTTCTATTTTAACCGCGTGATTAAGCTTGAAAACAATTGTAAATTTGCCAATTCATCTATGCCCAAATATTGTATGCACATTCAAATAACATTTAGCTTTTCCATAATAGAAATTATCTACGGCCTTTACCAAACGGGAGAATTTCCACAGCGTTAATGTGAAAATATTACTTCTAACTTTCGATGTAGACCAAGACTTTAAAACTTAGTGTATTAATTTTGATAATAAATCCAAGTTGTATGCCCTTTAAAACTTAGTGTATTAATTTGGGAGTCAAAATACATTCTAACTAAACACTCTTGATTAAGAAAATGGTCAAATAATACATTCAACAACATTTATTTCTATCAATGCAGCATAAACAATCTTTTAAATCTTACATTTTTTATTTAAATAGAAAGTATATATTAAAGAAAAATCACATATTTTAACTAATTTTTACTCCAATGATTATTATAGAAAGTTTCAAATGTTTTTTTTCCTCTATTTTAAGTTATCATTGTGCATTTAAAACAACACATTATATTATATTTTGGGGATTAAACTACTTTAATTTGAAGAATAGGAGCAACGTCTAAAAAATTAATTTCTTAAAATTTATGAAACTTTTGTTGGTTAAGCTACTCAAAGCTAGAGGAAGTTGATAATTGAATAATTTTTGTATTTAATAATTTTTTATAAAATTGAAGTTGAAATGTATTTAATAAAATAGTTATGAGATTGATCTAATATTCACATAGAAAATGATTGTAAAAATATAGTGAAAAATTAAACAAATGAATTTATTAATATTTAATATATGCATGCTAGTTAATAAACAATGGAAGCCTTACCTTTGCCCGCGAGGTGCATATATTAGATAATTAGGTTTAAATTTAGATTGATCTTGCTAAATTAGAAATTTCCAGGAGATAATATAGTTTAAATTTAGATTGATCTTGCAATCCTCAATTAAGAATTTGGACTTTGTGCCCTCTTTGTGGCCATTGGAAGTTTCACCCGAATTTTTAACAATAAATAAATTATGAAGTATTTTTATATTCTATTATATTAACAATATTATATTTATAAAAAAAATTTATGAAATATATATTACTTAAATTTCAAATAACTATATTATACTAGATTTTTGTTGAAAAGAATACATCATCTCATAAAAATATAGACAATTTAATAATTATCAAGAACATCTCAAAATCTTACAAATAAAAGTTAACAAATGTTTTCTTAAAATATTTTAAATTAAATCAATAAGTAATTTTAAAAAACTTATATTATAAATTTTAAAACAAATAAATTAATAAATTAATCAATATTTACTAACCTTCTAACTAACTAATATCAACTATATTTTCAATTATATTACAAACATGAAAATTGTTTAATCATTTCATTAATTATTTCTATTTACAATTATTTTAATTAACCTAAATTAAAATTGTAAAGAACTTTTTATTTTACATTGTATTAAAAACTATTCAATAGGAAACACTTATTAATCATTTCATTTATTAATAATTTACCAACTACTATTTGTATTTATTTTAGTTATACTAGATTAATATAAAACATGATTTTCTTACAAGTATCAACATGTGAGTATAAAGTAAAAGCTAAAATATTATGAAAGCATCATATTTTCAATTATATTACAAACATGAAAATTGTTTACTCATTTCATTAATTATTTCTATTTACATTTATTTTAATTAATCTAAATTAAAAATGTAAAGAACTTTTATTTTAGATTGTATAAAGTAAAAGCTAAAATATTATGAAAGCATCATGTGTGGAATTTTTAAGGTGGTACGATTTGTTTGTAGGTAAGTATTTTTACTCACATTTTAACAAACACTGTAATTATATTCTATTCCAATCAACTAAGGCATAATAGTATGTCTCACTAATCAATTTACAAATTTATGGGATCAAAAAAAAATGATTAAGTTCATTTTAGATAATATTTTTGACCACTTTATATATTTGTCATTTAAAAATTATATGTAGTATCATAGTCCCCCAAGCTACATAGAATGTTTAACCAACATAGGTTTACATGTCAAATATATTGTTTAGTCTCATACATCAGTTTTATTAATCAAAATTTATCATTTCACACCATTTTTTTTATCAAATGAAGCTAATACATAAAAAATAAATTAAAAATTACATATATGTAGCACTCATTGTAGCTTTCTAAAACATATTATTTTTTCCTATCTCATTATGTGTTTATGTGTCCTCTTGTAAAATTGCCACAAAGTTGAGGTCCTAGTTAATTTTGACAACTCATTTTCAAGTAAGAAACCTTTGTAGTTTTCAATACAAATAAACAATTTCCCAACTATGAATATAATTAAGATAATAAATTCTTGAACATTAAGACACTAAGATGTATATATGACAAATACTATAATTTGGGGCAATGCTTTGTATCTCTATATTTTACCCCCACTTTAACATGCAAGTGAGATATAGTAAGTCATGTATGCTAAAGTAAAACATTTTTTATTTATTTGTTAGGCCTAAATTAAAAGATGTGAATAATTTTCTTCATGTTTGATATGAAAGGATCTAGTGAACAAACATTAAAAGTAAGGTATTGGCCCATTTACAAAAATTAGATGAAAACCATTATTTCACCTCTCTTCAAGTAATGAAAAAAGGTAGTTTAGGGAAATTATCACTACCACATGGCCTAGCTTTCCCCTCACGAGATTTTTAGGATAAAATAATGAGTTATTTGAGTTTTCATGACTATTACTATACAATTATTTTTTATATATTTGATGTTCTATATTTCATTATCTTTTATTAAAATTCATTTGATCCAAGTAATTATAAGTAGAAATAATTTTGTGATCTTAAATTATAAAATTATAATGATTTACAAATTAATTTTGGAATTAGAGCAATTTGATCTTAGTGGGTTTGTGAAAGTTTGTCTATAATAGTAACTATGAGAGCACAAAACGCTAACATAAAAAAATGAATGCACAATTAATTGCATTATAAATCTATATGAATGGAATAATAAAGAACTTATAGTGGTTTATCTAATAAAAAGAGATTATATCAAGACAAAAAGAGTTCATATAAAGGAAAAAAGTTCAAATGATACAAGAACAATCTTATGTTGGTAAAAGATCTTAAAAAAAAACTTGGTATTAAGGAAGAGTGGGGAGTGAGAAAAAATGCATAGTATTTATTGAACAAACCATACAAAAATAAGAAGGAAAAAATAAAAATTCCATTTAATGTAGGAACTAAAGTAGAAATAGATACTTTTGATGAACAAATTAATCTTGAACCATTAAATTCATGGATTGAAAAAATATAAGTCTATTTTAATGTGCATAAAGTAAATGTGGCATAAAAATATTCAATTGCATTCCACAAAATAAAAGAGTATCATGTTGTATGGTTGGGGAATTTTATTGTAAATTGTGGAAAGATGAATAATATCATAGTAAGTAGTTAGGATTAATTCATAGAAATATTTATCCTATTAGATATAAAATTGATAAAAAAGAGAGGATATGTTACAAGAAACAAAGTGGTCAAAGTATGAAGGATTACACCAAATGGAGTTTAAGAGGAAATCTATGCAAAATGACATGGAATTGGATGAGCAAGATATGTTGAAAATGTATCTTGGAGGTCTCCATTATCACATCTTGAGGAGGATGGGTATCAACAATCCCAATGAATTGGATGAGACATGAGTTCAAGAATTTATGTAGAGGAGGAGAAAAATATATGATGATGATGAGTCCTTTAGTGTGAAGGTTAAAATTACAAAATAATGAGAAAGTTAGGAAATAAAATACTCTTGTACAAAATAGAGAAGGAAAAGACACAACTAATCATCTTAGCCATTACAAAAATAGATGGACATGCTTATTTAAAGTTTTGGAAAATTCATCATAAACTACATCCTAAAAATAAAATTAAGAAAAAAAGTGAAGATTCAAATAAATCTATGCTAATAATCCAAGAAGAGGGAATTTAACTATAAAATAGTTTATATGTATACCATAGGTTTGTATGTGTAGCCACTAACACTAAAGAAAGGATAAAAATGAAGAAATGAACATAATTTTCATTTTAAAATTACACATAAATAAGTCAAGTGTTTATATTTATTTTTTCCAAGTTAAAATTCAACCTTGCATTGAAAAAAGTTAGTTTTTTTAGATTGGGGTTTCCTATTTTATTCCTATTTTTTATTGTTTTTTGGGCTATAGGTTCACAGATAACACACATGGATCTTTGGATCCCTCTCAAATATCTTTTAAATAAGCCATCCTTGGTCATTGTGCCAATGATTCCCTACATGAGGCTAATGTAGTAAGAATTATTATTGGTTTGGTGAAAATGAAATACATTTATTGGAAAAATAAATTACCTCTCTTAGAGCACAAAAATTCCCATGTTTGTTTATATTATTGGTTTATGTTTGTTTATATTATATTATTGGAAAATTGGTTTGTATGACATTATCCCAATGATTTATAGACTCATTTGTAATAGGTCATTGAAATTTATTCATATATTATTTTAAACCTCAAAGGAAAGTGTGAACACTAAGGTAAAGATAAGTATAGGTCATAGAATGATTAAAAAATAATAATATAGTTCTTTGACATATTTGAACAAGATAGAGGTCCACTAATCATCTTAATATTATTCAGAATGGGAAAGCCAAAAAAAATGGCAATCAAAACTTCATCTAGATGTGCAAGACATTCCTAATCAAGGAAATCATTTCTCAAGTGTTGACCTTGAATGGACACCTATTAGAGATGAAAATGGTGAGATAGACATATGTGTTGCGATCCCTCTTGAAAGAATCCCTCATTTTGTCAAAGGAGAAGGTTTATTGGATTCTACAGAGACAACATTTGTACGTAAAATGCATAAAGAGCCCAATTTGATACATCCTAAAGACCACACAATCATGATGTACTCAAGGTTTGCATAGATTAATATAATTTATTCATGTAAGAAATTATATTTTCTAATTGTTATATTAATATATATATATTGATTGTACATGTGTAAATAGGTATTGGTGTGCTTTTGGCCCCGAGGATAACAGAAATAAACCTAAAACCAAGAAAAGGAAATGAAGGTTTATCCAAAAAAGGGGTTGCCAAACCCACTTTCTTGTTAAGGTTATGTATGGTAGACCAAATGTTGCAATTATTACATATAATGATTTCAGTCATTGTGATGCTAATGGTGAATTTTTCCATGGAAAAGATGATCCTTCTGGTGATCCAAGGAGTAGTGTTGCACCAAGGTTGTCAAATGAATGTAAATTGTATATTGAATCCTTATTGCTAATGGGGGCCCGGGGATTGACACAATATGCGAACAACATTATTTAGACCATGGTTTTACTTAGTTGATGAATAAGAGGGACACATGTTTGTTGAGAAAAGATGTTTTGAATGCATGGAAAAGAGTACTCTCGCTTCGATCCCAAAAGAACGAAGATGATGCAAAAAGTGTAAGCATGTGGCATGTAGAGGAGAAAGATAACTTCTTTTACTATAAAAGACCAGATAATGTGGAAAATATTCCATTTATCATAGGAATCCAAACACCATGGATGCAAGAAATGATGGTGAAGCATTCACATAACTCAATTATTGCAATGGACTCCACATTCTCAACAAATAAATATGGTGTAAGTAAAAAAATGCTAATTGTGTTTATAGTTCTTGATAAAATCATTAATTTATTCTCTACATATAATAATTTATCAATGATTTTTTCATGTGTAGTACCAGTTATATACTTTGCTTGTATTCGATGAACAAGAGGTTGGTATACCTGTTGCATGGGCCATATCCTCAAGAGATAAAGTTGAGGATATAAATGAATGGTTGACGAAAGTTTGTAAAAGAGGGAAACAATGTAAAGTAGATTGGAATGTCAATGCATTTATGACAGACGATGCTAGTGCTAAGATTGAAGCAATCAGGTTTTTATTGGCCTTAATCTTTTATTTTTACTTTTTAGAATGATACTTATGAGATTTTATAATGTAACAATTAATTATTTTAGAATGCACTACCTATGAGCTTTTATAATGTAACATGTAGATTATCTTTTGATTGCTAAGTACTTTTATGTATTTGGCATGTACGTAGGGCATGGTTGAAGAATGTATACAGGTAAATCAATCTTTAATTAAAATATGTGAAACAATCGAACATTACATGTTTGAACCTCATAGTTTGATATTATATTTTATAATCCAGGTATGTCCATAATAAGGATGTTGGAACTAAGATGTTTGATAGATTGGTGAGATAATGTATGCAATGAGTGATAATGAAGACATCATTGCTCACCTGATAAAAAATTTCATGGAGGAATTCAAAGAGGAGAAGAAATTTATTGATTACTTTCAAAAAATTTGGTGTCATGATGAGACTCGTATTGGTAAGCCTATTAAATTATTCATTATGGTTTTTATGCATTTACATCATTTAACTTGTTTTTATTTATACTAAGATGAAGTTTATGATTGTTTGTATAGCGATGTGGGCAAAAAACTATAGAATTTTTCCTCATGCAAATCAAGAAACCAATGCTTCCATAGAGTCGTATCACTTCCACATCAAGAGTCACTATTTAAATGATCGTTCAAAAAGATGCACAAGAAGAATGGATTGGCTTATCCATGCACTTCTTCATAGGGTAGAGCCATTCTATAAAAATAAAAGATATTTGCAATTATTAGGGTTTCTGACTAACTTCAAAAAAGAAAGATATTACATAACTACATTAGAGAGGTCAAAAAAAATACCAGATACAGATTGCCATCCATATGATCTCCTTCCTAACACGTACCAGATAAGAAGCCAAACAGTTCCAACAAAATGGTATCTTGTTAGAAAATTTGGACCAGATTTACATGTGTGTGATTGTCAGTGGGCAAAGAAGGGAAACATGTGTAAACATGTGTTAAATATTTTAGATCTTCTAAAGAGAAACAAAAATAATGAGCAAGATCAAGTTGTTGGTAAGGGTTATTTGAGAGTTAAGTTTAATATTTATATGTTAAATGATTATTATATTATTCCTCAAAACTAACTAAATTAATCTCATTAAATTATAGATGGTGTTACTCCATTGCTTGATGATGATGACAATGTCAAAGGGAGTTTTAGTAACGAAAATAATACCATCGGTAATGTCGATTTGGTCTTTACAATTAAATATTACTTTATTTTTTATGGTTCTCAAAATTAATTAAATCTTAATTCAATTATAGATGGTTGTAATCAAATAAAAGATCAAGATGTGCTTGGGGTTGTCATTGGTGAAGACCAAAGAATAGGTAAGTTTCAATGTATACATTTTATAATGAAATATTAAGATATTTTAAGATATTTTTAGATTTAATCGTTTATATTTGTATTACAGATGGCCAAAAATTGTGTGATGCTTCGAATGATAACTTTCAAAATTCCATTGATTATTTAAATCATCTACTCCAAAATTTACCAACTAGCGAAGATGAAAAAAATAAATTTAGACAATGTATTGAGCAATTGAGAAAAGATATTGATACATCTTTTCCTTCCTCTTCCAAATTTACATCAATCCTTGGATTAGAGAACATGTCTACGAGACGCATATCACCTTGGTTCAGTCCAAGCAAAATGTGCAAACATCATTCAATTCGTCAAAGAGACAATGCCATCTCTGAAGACTTGAATGAAACAACTAAGTATGGAAATTTTTGATTCCCCTCAACATGATGTAGAAAGAAAAAGAAAAAAAAGGTCATAAATCGCTCAGGCATTGCAATAGAAGAAGAAAGAGTTGTTATCATGCAACAACACAGTGAGTACATTTATTCATAGGCATTTTAGTAATTTGCATAATAATACTTCTTGTTTCTATTTTATATGTTAAATATATGTCATTGTAGGTTTGGATGATCAAGAAAGTACTCGACAACATCAATTAACTTTCTCTATTGATCCAAATCAAACAATAACAAATGAAATACAACTTATAGATGGTAATTTTTTAACTATCAAATGTATTTATTAATTTTATACTTAATAAATTTACCATTATTTATATTAATTACATAATGCAATTTTACACTTGAAAAAATTATCTATGTTGATGTGTTAAATGAGCATGTCATTGCAGATTCAAGGGATCAACAAAACAATAGAGATCATATGCTACCTTTTTCTTTTGATCTCAACCAAACAACAACAATAGATACAATGCAAAGTGGAGATGGTATAGAAATTATAGAACACACTTCTATCAATTTTATGTCTTTAATTTGTAAATTAATTTTTGTCTAAGTTGATGTGTTAAATGTGCATATTATTGTGGCTTTAAATGATCAACAAAACATCCAACAACATATGTTACCATTTTCTATTGATCTTAACCAAGAAGCTTCAACAATGGATGTAATGCAAAGTAGAGATGGTAACAATATGATAATTTGAAATTTCTAAATTATATTAGATAAGTTTTTTTTTGGTGGCCTAATTTATTTACTATTGAGCTAATTAAAATGTGGTTTGACTTGTTCTTGTGTAGTCAATTTTGCATCCATCAAGTGGCATGAGAAGGCTAGATTTTGATGATCCACCATAAGTTTAGGACTCACCTGAGACATAGGATCAATTGAACTATTAGGATAATGTGTAGTTATTCAACATCCACATTGCATATAGATCTTGAGATGGCATATGGAGCTTGAGATGACATATATGCAACGTTTTGTAAAAAATATTTTGAGTTGGTATCAATGCCAATTTTCGTATGTGTAGAGAATTATTCTACGCTTTTATATATAAAAAATCGATATACAATATAATTTTTCCTTATGTGCATGTTTTCCAACTTTCAACTTTCAACATTTAAATTTGAATGTATATGCACATTAGAATGGTTGAATTATAAATAATAACATGTTATAGATTTATTTCTTGCAATCTTACTTTCTATGATGACTAAAAATCAATATACAACATATTTTTTTTCGTATGTGCATGTTTTCAAGATTTAAACATTTAAATTTGAATTTATATTCATTTTAGAATGGTTGAATTATAAATAATATGTTATTTATTTCTTGCAATCTTACTTTTCATGATGGTAGTCATAGTTAGATATATGATTGTCTTATAATAACATGTGACCATTTCCCTATCAAAATACCATTATGTTGTTTAAGATTTGTTATTCTAAGCATCTTTTTATCATTTCATAATCATTTTTATTTGCACTAAGTTGTTTACGATTTTTATTCTAAGCATCTTTTAATCGTTCTATAATCATTTTTTTGCATTAAGTTGTTTAGGATTTGGTTATTCTAAGTGTCTATTCATCAATGCATAATCATTTCATTTGCATAAAATTGTTTAGAATTTATTTATTATAAACATCTTAATTTAAATTGCTTTAAGCATTCGGTGGCACTCCCTAGATAAGCATAGAATAAATTTTGGTGAAATATGGAATACCACTAAATCTTAGTTGTATAGCTACAAGAGGAGAAAAAATGATTGATTGCAACTAACACTAGATAAAAAGAGAGAGGAAAAAGAGAGGGGAAGGAAGCACAAGGATAGAGGAACAAATTAGAAAAAGGAAAATAAATAACCATAAAAAATGAGAGAAAACATAAAAAAATAATAAAAAATGCAACTAAATATAATAGTGAATGAGCAAAAATATATGACCACTTAAATAGCAACAACTTAAGATACAAGGAATAAGAGCAAAGATGAATAAATAACAATATTTTGAAAATAAACTATAAAACTATAAGATTAGAAAAAATAAAAATAGGTCAATTTTGCAATCAATTTTCAAATTTCCCATGCACAATTAGATTAAAGATTTCAATTTTGTTTAATAAAATAAATTTAAAATTATTTAGATATTCAAAAACATAAAGAACACCATTAAAATTCTAGTTTTACTTATTGATTTTTCAATTATCATATATAGTTTAAGTAATTGTTATTTATATATTTTTTTCTATCAATTTTTTAATTTTTTGACAATTTCAAAATCATAAAAAACAACTCTTTATTAACTATTTTAAAATATAATCTAATTTATTATTTAACAATTAAAAATTAATTTTGACTAATAAAATAATAAATCTTATTTTTTAATAAATGTAATGTAAAATTACTCTAAGCATGAAACAAAATAATATTTTTCATTTTTAGTTTGATCGTGGATTAATTACAAATATTTCATTCAATTATATTCTTCCTAGATATGTTTTGTAATTAAAATTGAATTAGAAAAAAAAGACTTGTAGAGATATACAATCAACATATTTTTAGGTTTCCAACTTTATTCACCAATTATCATTTATTTAATGTAGTTTTATATGTTAATGTTTAATTAAAATACACATTGAAATATGAACATAATAACTTCTAATCATTTTAAATATTTAAAAATTGAAAATTTGACATCATTTTACAAATTATATGACTTATCTTATAAAAAAGATATTTAATCATTTTAACTTAGCAAAAAAATTTACTAGCTTTTCCAAAAAATTATATTGTAAAATTAATAATTTATTAATAAATAAAATTATTTAAAATAAATACTTATAAAAAAAATTAAATATAGACATAAAACACATTGTATTATTTATATTTTTATAATTATTTAAAAAATAATAATTAATCATTACTCATTTGAAAACAACATAAACAACTATTTCAAACATACAAATTTCATGATTTTATTAAAAATAAATAATATATTTATTTATAATCAAGCGTGCAAGAGCGTGCAGGATGGAGTTTGCATTAGGGTGAATTTACATTATACTGCAAGTGGTGAGAAAAAACAACGGGAAATTTAGGCGAAATTGATCAACTTGGTAGAGGTTGGCGGTGGAGGACAGCAGACTTGGGCCCACTTGCTCGGCAGCCTAATTAAAATCAAAACTTCCGCGGCTGACAGTTCTACCGTACGAGTCTATGGCATTAAAATCAAAACTCCGGCACAGATGTCGATTCTACCATCACGGCCATGGTGATGGATGTGTCGATGGATGCCCCCCTGTCGCTTTGGGGCTAGATAGCCTTTGCCATGAGATTGTGGCATGCACGATGTTGTAATCATAATAAAAATATATATTTGTCTATGTTTTTTCCATTAATGTCTTCATGTAAAATTTGGGGCATTATAGTAGTAGAATTTCATATCCATATTGGCTTGACATGGGATAAAGATAGATAAAATATGTACCTTTCATTCCTACAACACGCAGTCATACCACTGGGGGGGATGATTAATAGGTCATTGAGGATTACCCTTGCATTAACACTTCATATTTTGACTATGAGAATTGTATGTTAGTGTCTCTTGTGACAATTATCTATAGTGCAAACTTTTGGATGAGCTTGTCAACAATTCAAGCCAAACTATTAATTTATGACAACTGACATGGTTTTGAGGTGAAATTTTTCTTATTTAGAATCAATTTTAGCTTGGATGAGATCTAATCTAGTTGAGATATTTTCCGAAAATTTACGAGTGTGAACACTCATTTAGCTTTATTATATTAGGATTTTGGGGGTCCAATAGGAACACAAGAATGATGTAAAATAGACTTTAGACATAACGCTCCCCCTGGAATTTGATCCATGACATGGCCAAATTTTCCAAGTGTAGGCCCCCTAGACATCAACTTAATATTCTAGACTTCAAACATCTACTCAACTCAATTATATAGGGTAGCTTAATTTCACAATAGATAAAAATGTGAAAATCCTTGTAGATTTCACTTAATGATTATTTGGGTCCATCAAACATGGTTTTCTTGCTTTGTCATATATAAGGATTTCAATGTTTTAAGTTCATTTAATATTTTTTATAGTTGACAACTTTCCATTAGTTCAAAATTTGTCTACATGTTGAAGTGAATCAATGTTTCATAAATTACTTGTAGGCTTGGAATATTTGGTCCACCTTGATTCAGGTATTTTCTTATGTTTTTTCTTATGTTTGACATTGGCAAGCTTGGAAGTTTAGAGACTATTGGATGGACATTGAAGCATAACATTTGATCAATTAGCTTATATTTAATTTCTTGTGTCCATGGAACTTGCAAGATGGCCAAAGCACCAATAAAACTTGACAAAATTTGTCATGTGTCTACTCTTGATTTCATCAAACCACAATCTATGTCACTAGCTAGCGACATGCCATACCCCAATTCCCTTGAGCATAAATTTATGATCATGGACTTAGTAGTAGAAACACCATGAATTTGAGTTTGTTTGAACAATTCTTATGTGAAAGGTTTTTGGTGTTTGCTCTAAACATGGGCATGAAGCAAATTGGACTTTAGATGCAAGGCCCTCTTTAGAATTTGATCCATAAAAATTTTGGGACTTCCAAATGCAATCCTTGTAGACTTCATATTAATATTTTGGACTTCAAACGTTTGCTCAACTAAGTTATGTAAGGTTGTTTAGGGATGCAAAAAAAAAAATTCAAACAAACACTGGATGTGAAAAGCCTTGTGAGTTTCTCTCATTAAAATTTTATTTCAAGCCTAGAAAGTTTAGATGCCTATAGACCCAAACCTTGCATTGATGGAGTTTTTGATGTTGCTTGTGTCTAGTGATGTCGAACGTGTTCTTTGACAAACTTGGGCTTTTATATTTATTTAGGCTCCCTAGTTGGCTCACTAGGAGTTTTAAGTTTGTGGTGGTAAGTTTGTTTCATGTCTAGATGTATCAATGAGTCTAGAATACTATTTTGAAACACTTCATTGAGAAGCCTTACAATTGATAGCAACTTCAAATATGAAAATATAAAGAAGTTAATGTTAGTCAAATGATACTTTAGACCAATTTTTCTTGAGACTAATCTACAAGACCATAATACCAACAATGTACTTCAAATCTTTACTTTGTAATTTTTTATAATTAATTAATTAAAACAAAACAAAAGATTTACTTTTCTTTACAATTTCATAATTATAACATTATACTAAATGAAAGTACCCATTACACACCAAGTATGATAATAGTTTAATATTTGAAAAGTAACTATGGATGGTGGTTCATCCATCAAATTCAGGCCCTGATTCGAGCAAGAAACGTAGAGTTATCCTCATAGTTTAATATAAAACTAACTAATTAATCGTACATATGCAACGAAGGCACGACAAAACCACTGGTGCACATTAACCGAAGACAAACGTCGCATATACATCGGTTTCACCAAATAAGACTGTTCTAGGCAGCCATGGTAGTCGAAATGAACTCCTCGAAGGCCGCTCATTATTGAATCCTAGCTAATTGAACATATCCCAACACTTGACATTTACACATGTACAAGCAAACTAATAAGGCTTTTCTCCAATGTAATTGCCAGGCGGGTCATAGTTGCAGGTCATGAAAACGTCCCCATTGTCACAAACCACACGGGCGCACCCAATGCTGCGCGAGTCCCTCCACACCACCTGAGTATAATGGCCGCACATCTGCCCCACTTCACAACTATTCGTATCATAAGAATAATACTGCTTTTCGTCCACCCAAAAGCGTACAGCATCCAGAGGAGTCCAGTCTTGGCCACTGCCCCAGAAAATATTCTCGCCATAGGGCCCGTGTGAATGGATCATGTTGCAGTCCACTTTCCTCTGCTCTGCCCACCACTGGGCATAGCTTTCTACTTTCCAATCCCAGACCAGAGGAAGCTCCCCAACCTTGAATCTTGCAAAGTTCTGAGGGATCATGAATTGCAAGGACTCTACAAAAGTTCCCCAAGAAGCGGGCACATAGTTTGTCCCATTTCCAAAATTTGGGGTGTCCTGTACAGGCCTCCCTGCATTGCAACAGAGGACCATGAATAACAAGACAATCAAGAACCTCTCAATTGTAGCCATGGGTGCTCTAGATGATCCAGAATGAGCAGGAGGAGAAGCTGAAGCAGGGGAGAAGCAGGGCCCTGATAGAGAAAAGGGTCAATGGTGCTCTTCTATATATAATTAAGAAAAGTGTTGGGAATGCATGTGGACAAGATTCTGTAGATCTGTGAACCCATGAAAAGTAACAAAAGCAGTCTCGTGAAGAGGGGAACTCCCATCTTCGTTTGCTACCCGTGAACTTGTGAGGGCCTACACATTTCCTAGATGCCTTACAACATCCATGAGTTCACGTGTGAGATTTCTGTTTGGTTGTCAGTCACAGATTCATTTTGTTTTATTTTGACAACTGAAAGCAATTATTGTTCAAGTAAGGAAGAGCTCAAAGAGCTCGTGGATTAATCATAATGTAATGGGTGTTTAAGGCTTTATTAAATCATCATTAGAATATCATCAGAGAGTACATTCCATTGGTTCATAGTGAGCACCTTGTTTGGGCTGATTTTATTGCTGAGACACTGACTTGGTGGATTTGGTAGTTTTTCAATGTCTGTTTTCTGTGGGCAGTTTGTGTTGAGAGAAGCTCCAGTAGAATGAAGAATGACAGCAGTTTTCCGTATGTTAGTTTGTAAAGTGTAGGCCTTGCCGACTTAATCTAAGTGGGGCCTGCTTAAGTTGGAGATTCTGTACTCGTTGTCCATTCCTTTGTTGTGTTCAAATATTTGATGCAATAATTGATGAACAAGTTGACATTGATTTGTCCATCTTAAAATGTTTCTAATAAGATGTTTCTAAAGGAGCTGAATTGTGAGAAGTTGTACTTAAGAAAATAATTTTGAACTTTATAGACAAATTGTTGTAAAAGTATTACTTCAAAAAAAGTCTTGTAAGAGAAAATACACTTTGCCTATAGAGTTAATTAATAAGTATTAATAAATATACAATTCATAGATAAAAATTACCAATAATAAATGTTATTTAAAATAAATAAAACAAATTTTAGGGGTATTCAAAACTTGATTTAAAGATGGATTGTGAATATTAAGGACTTATAAAATTGATTTGTTATAGCATAGAAAAATGATGCCCTTAGAGTGCTAGTTATCCTTGGGTTCTATTTAGATTTGGAAACTTTTGTAGGTTGTGCTAGTGTGAATAGGGTTATTTTCCTTATTGATTCTCTTATAGGGCCCATTCACCCCTACGTTATTAAGTTTACTGAGGGCACTTTTAGGGTACATTTAGGATACTTCTCTTTGTGCCTCATTCCATATGATGTGTCATAACTATATGTTGTTCTAGCTCTCACCTTGACTTTATAAGCAAGATTTCTCTTATACATTAGATCATATATTGTATACGTATTGTATCTTGCATCTTGTAGCATTATTGGGGTAGTATAATTGATAGTATATTATTCTTCGTTGCTTATCTCTTGTGTGTGAAAGGTTGTTTATTGTTATTGATATATCACTACTCATGTGGGTCATTTGTGTGACTTCAACATGGTATTATAACTTTGATTCATGTAAGATCCTTTTCAATTTTGGATATATATTATGTCCTCAACATTTATTGGGTGCATTGTAGTCTAGATTTGACCCCACAGTTGAGTCTACAAGGGTCAAATTTGTACGAATCAACAATAAATTTAATACACTTTGGTGATAGTAAGATTTGAGAGTTTTTCAAGACCCTCCACTTTGAGTCATATGGTCATTCATACGATTGGCATAGTCATCATCATCAAATATAGACAATTGGCACAATAAACCTACTAAAAATATGGGTGAAAAAAAGGGTTTTTATTTTGTAAAAGTTTTTTATTTTTAAAAATTAAAAAAAATTGTATTCATACTATAAAATGCATAATACCCTACTATTGTAGATTGTACATGCCAATAGTTGTCGACCCATGTGGGCTTGATAGTCACAACTTTGGAACCAATACCTAGGAACTGTTGTAGTGTAGGAAAAAGCATGCCCTTGCATTTTCACACTTGTTTGGGCCCGCCTTGTTTTGTTTATCCTTATTTATGCCTTAATTGGTCCTATTTTGCATCCACAAGCCTGATAAATTATATCTTTTTTATGGATAATCCCAACAAACCTCAAAGAGTAAATGATAATTTAATGATTTTGGCTATGTATCCTTGATTTTCCAACTGGGACTAAAATGCCACCTAGGGTGTCTTTTTCCTCGAAAGGTCTTGGGACCCTGTTTTCAAATGTGCCTTAGAGGGCCCCCTTTTTGGAGTCTCTACCCCGAGTTTTAAGCCTCGAGACTAAAACGCCACCTAGGGCATCAATCCCCCTCAAGTTAATTTTGGGATTTAATTTCAAATCTTGGCAGAACTTAGCCTCCTTTAATTAATGAATTCATATGTCAGCTTGGTATGGTGTAATTTTGGGATATGAAGCATGGATAAGTATAAATACAAAATATATTCACTCATTTTCACCTAATACTTTTGTGAGAGCATTCTTAATAGCAAGTTTGAGTTCACAACAGCATTCAAGAGCAATTCATCAAGCATTTGGAGCCATCACCAAGATTCAAGCATCATATCAAAGATATTTTTGCATCATGTGTGTTTTTGAGCCACAACAGCACAACAAGAAATTAGCGCAGACTTTTGCACCATATTTTAGTGTATTTTGAGCCATGAATTGAACAAATTGGTTGGCGCTAAACTCGGTGCAAACATGCATGGACAACTCGGCGCTGGCTTTTGCGCTAATTTTTTTGTCATATGTAGCGCCAGATTCAGCGCCATATTTAGCATCGAGAAATCATAGTACCTCTGAAAGTGCCTAAAATATCGCCAAGAAGTAACATCAGAAATTGCACCAAAATTGGCACCCAACTGAGCGGAGCCGAGTCGAGAGTTCATCTGATGAGCTGACGAGCTGAGCGAGCTTCAATTTGATATTCATGAAAGCTCTGTTTGTTTCTTCTAATTTTTCTCTTGATTTTCTTTCGGCGGAGTGATGAGCGAGTTTATTTGTTTATTTCCAGCGAGCCGGACGCCGGAGCCGAGTCGGTTTTATTTCTCTGGTTTGAGCCCGATGGAGTTTGTCTGATGAGCCGGTTTGAGCGAGGACGGAGCGTGATGAAAGCTGGTTTATTTCCAGTTTGTTTCCATGACGACGAGCTCGCTTAAATTTCTTTTTCCAGTTTGTTGATGGGCGACGACTGAGTCGAAGATTGTTTCTGGTTTGTTCTCGGTTGGTTTATTGCTTTTTGCTTCTAAATATGCTTCTTGTTTTGCTTCCATTTATTAATTTAATATGTTTTATTTCAATTTAATTAGTTAAATATATTGTGCCTCTTAAATAGCTCATGATTATAGAGTAAGTAATTTAATTATTTAACTCATATGATTAAATAACAATATAATTATTGTAACATGATCATCATCTATAATTAAAACAAGTGAGTCAACTATCTATAATTTAATTGAATTTGACAACATCCATCCTGAGCAATAAATTAAAATCATCATACTTAATAAATATCCATCCAAAAATTATCGACCACTTTTAATAAATATAAATTGGCAAGTCAATATTGATAAGATCATCATCATATATAACTAAAACAAGTGAAAGTCAAATATGCCAGTACATCAAAAACATGTCAAAATGATACATTTCTAATAGTTGACACAAGTGAAAATGATACATGTACAAATGATATAAATAAAATTGATAAATTATGTAACTCAAATTGATACAAGTCAAGATGATTCATGTCTAAATGATATAGTGAAAATGATACATGTCAATATGATACAACTCAACAATATAGTATTGTAGGCTGTGAAAATGATACATATGATAGTAACCATGAAAAGAGTCAACATAATGATATATCAACAATGATCTATGATGTAGTCCATATGATCATGAATGTCACTGGTTACTACCACCAACTGTCTCATCATCATCACCATCGTGATCATCATCATCATCATCATCATCATCATTGTCATCGTTGTCGTCGTCGTCATTGTCATCATCATTATCATCAGCCTCGATGTATTCCATATCTATGTCACCATCATCCTCTGCCATGTGATCTATACTGATAGAATGTGGATCTATATCATGTTAAGGATCATCGTGATCTTCTGGAAGACCTATGTTCTGCAAAAAAAAAATATTTAAAATGAAAAGTTATTATTTATTTCATGCAATAATTTATTTTTCTGTTATATATCTAATATTATAAGATATGATACGAAACCATAATCATATTACATCATATCAAAGTGCACATGCCATAATAAAATTTCAAAAGGGTTACAACTAATATTAGTGAGTTAGGAGAAACTTCAACTTTCAAAAACAAAGCTAATTAGGCTAGAAAACTTGTGGATCAAGCCAGCATTTGGTGGAAGAGAAGAAAGATGTTTGGAACTCTAGAGGCCCACTATAATGGATTTCAGTAATATTCAACCGTGAGAGAAGAAGAGAGTTGATATCATGTATCAAAACATTAAGCATGCATTCTTCCAGCTAGCAGAGAAGGAGATGATTACTTTTCTTCATTTTCATTTGCATAACCATATCATGTGGGAACCAAGAAGACCAAGAATGTCCACCATGTGGAGGTAATGGATGGTCCAAACCCTTAGGAGGGGAAAAGAAGGTCAATGTACATCCCTATGAAATTGAGAGAGATAGAGATCAGAAGATGCTGTTTGGTTTTCATGAATTTCTCCTTCAAAGCCTCTGCCTATTGTTCCTACTGGTGAAACCTGCTTGGTAGAGTTGGTGGAATTACCTTTCTTGGTAATCCTATTAGTGAGATTGGATATTGTTAACCTGGAGAAAGTAGGACCTAGAAAAAGGCATTTGATATGGCTATTGTTTTCAAAGACTTCAAGCAGGATGTACTCTACATTGACGTCATTCCTCAATCTTCACTTGATGGCATCAAGGAATGGCTGAACTCCATGGATATAAAGTATTATGAAAGTATAATGAACTTGAATTGGAGGCCAATTTTGAAGAGTATTACTGATGATCCAGATAAATTTATTGAAGATGGTGGCTGGGAGCTTTTCAATATGGAAGCTAGTGATTTTGATTCTGATAATTCAAAAGAGTTAGATCAAGGATATGAACCCTTTGATGTAGAAGAGGAATCAGAATCAAATTTCATTTAGCCACCATCAAGAGTGTTACAAGCCAACAAGATGGAGGAAATTCTTATATAAGGATAATTTTCAATGTTGCAGGTACCGGCTTTAATACCAACTACAATGGCAACATTGAAATTCCCTAGTAGTATTTATGTTAAGGAAATTTCCTTTAGACACAAGGATTCAAAGAACATCAACCATTTGGTATAAATGATTAAATCCTAAAGATAATCTATAATAATGAAACAGTCTAAAAAGGCAGAGAGAGTTACACTGGTGACTCAGGAGAAACTTTGGCTTTCAAAAACAAAGCCAATTAGGCTGGCAAACATGTGGATCAGGCCAACATTTGGTGGAAGAGGATGAAAGATGACTAGAACTCTGGAGGCCCACCATAATGGATTTCAATATTCAACCATGCAAGCAGAAGAGAGAGCTGATATCACGTATCAAAACATCAAGCATGCATTCTTCTGGCAAGCAGAGAAGGAGATGATTACTTTGCTTCAATTTCATTTGCATAGCCATATCATGGCGTAGGAACCAAGAAGACCAAGGATGTCCAGCTTTATGTGGAGGTAATGGATGTGGTCCAAACTTTAGGAGGGGAGATCCTAATGTATGCCAAGAGGCATAAATTCAAATGAATTAAGTTCACCTACATGTGACTTGCCAAAGTTTACTTCCAATTTTTATGACTGTTTTTCTTGACTGTGAGAGTTTACTTACAAATTTAAAATTTCTTTCTGGTCATTTTGATGAGGATATATCTAACCAATGTGTAAGCACCTTGTTTGTATCACAACCATAGTAATGAGACTCAGACTCACCTCAGACTCAGCTAGGGTGACTCAGCTTGAGGATTCGAGGACTCAGCACAAACTCAGAAAAATAAAAAAACCCTATAAATTTAAAGATTTTTAAGGATTTAAAACTTGTTTCATGCACCCTTTATTAAATAGACCTTAAATACAAAATAATATCATTAAATAGAATAAAAATTGATCACATACACAAGTATACATCGATCACTTAAGTATAAATGCAAATTTTAGTTGAAGGAAATACACATACACAAGTATACTACTATTATGCCCTTAATAAATTTTTTACCTTGCTGCAATGTTATTTGAGTAGTCTTAGTCTTATGCTCCAAATTGATTAAAGAAATGTGGAAGTGTTAAGCTCCAAATTGCCAATACTAAGTATATATATAACTATAAATTGTCTCTATCACATTCACAATAGAAAGGAACTTGTTGGAAGGGTATGTACAGGATCATCATGGAAAAAGCAGGCCCTTAAGTGGCAAAAAATTCAGAAAAATCAGAGTTAGGAAACTTGACGTAAAAATTTGAATAAGTTATCTATATTATTTCAAAAATATGTAAGAATAGAATCTGTAGCAAATTGAATGTAGTTTCTAAACTACTAGGTTTGTTAAAAAAATCATTTGGTGAAAATTTGAAATTTTAAATGTAGTTGGTACTAAATTTCAAAGAAAAATAAGAAGTAGGTGTCCTTCCTCGACCACCCTACCACAATAAAATTAGATAATATTTTTATAATATTTTAGATATAACTAGAGTGACCTATGCCCGATGATGCATATTTTGTTATTTTTTCCAAGTAAATAATTAAATTATGATTTTTAATACAACTTTTAAAAATATAGCAAGACTTATGTTTGGGACCACCTTTAACTTGGCCAAAACTTCATGAAATTCAATTTTTATTTTTAATCATATATTATGTGAAGCATAGAATGTGACACATGTTTTTGGATTCAAAAATGTGATACCGCTTGAAAGCTATAGATGTTTTCAATTAGCCTATCAATTAGACTTTAGTCGTGAATTTGAATAAAATGAATAATAATTACTTATTAAATTCAAAGTAAAAGCATACTTATATCAGTGGGTAAGATGAGAATATCCTGAAACTCCCATTTAATCACCTTTGGGTAAAAAATAGTCACCACATACACATCATATATTGCCACTTTTTGGCCTATCATAATCTTGCACATACCCAGAAGTAGTATGCTCTAAATTACCAATACTTAGTGAATCTAGATCCATAGTTAGTGATGTCCAAACAAAACTTGTCCTAGCAGCCATAGGGAAATGGGAAAAGTTAATGGGTAATAATCAATGGGCTATGCAAGAGGCTGTCATACTATCAGTTGATTACCTAAGCCTTCCCTCATGCCCATTTCCCTATTGCTGTTGGGACAAGTTTTGTTTGGACATTACTAAATATGGATCTAGATTCACTAAGTATTGGAAATTTAGAGCATACTACTTTCAACAAGTTCCTTTCCATTTTGACACACTATTAATGTGATAGAGACAATTTATAGATATAAATATTAAATAATGTTACAACCTACAATAAGCCAATAACACATAAAAAAAAATAACATTCAAAGTTTAAGCTTTATAATTAAATTATTAAACTAAAAAATTGGGTTAGCTTTTAGTTAGCATTTTTGGATAGCTCTACTGGGTGTTGAGGACATTCCATTTATCTTTTGAATGTTAAGAAGTCAGAGTTTCAAGGATTTGTCAAGCGAGTAAGAGAGCTATAGGAGCAGCCTCATCTAAAATATTTTGAACTAGAGTTTGATATACCATTTAGAGAGCTTGGTTTTCATGGATATAAAGTATTATGGAAGCAAAATGAACTTGAATTGGTGGCCAATTTTGAAGACTATTACTAATGATCCAGATAAATTTATTGAAGACTATTACTTTTAAACTAATTAATATGCAATCATTTACTTTTTCCAAGGAAATAAAGAAAATATATAGTTTAACATATTAAATATACTTACAAATTATTGAAGGAATGTTCTTCAAAATTATCGAAGAATTAGCTCTTTTTGCCAGTGTTGGACATACGTTCGGCATTAATGTTGATAGCCAAAAAATTGCTATGTAATGAAGTTTTTTCTTGCATTTCCTTTGATGCTTCTTGGTTTGTGGGACGATGGTGTGAAGTAGTCTAGTGGCTAATGTACCAAAGAAGAAATGGAGGCCAACTTCACTTTGAAAGTGAGGAGGAAATTGGATCCTTTTGATGGCAAAGTGACGGTGAAGAGACTGTGTGGCTTGTTCCTATACAAGGATGTGAAGGTGGTGCAATCTATGCAAATCATTTTGGGTAATGGCTTCGAAGATTTGAAGCATAGATATTGGCTAATATGGATATATACTCTCTGATCATGGTGTGGGGACTGGACTTAGGAGAGTCGGTGGAGGTTGTAAGAAAAGTGATAAAAGTGTTGGTGTATAGGGATTTATTAGTGAACATGGAGAGTATCCTGGAAAGGGCTATACTAGGAAAAGGCTTTGTGAGTGAAGGAATGCAAGGTGTGGACCTGAAATTAGCAAAGATAAATCACCCTTTCATTAGGTGGCCAGAAGGAAGAACCATAGCCATGCAGAGAGAGGGTGTGGAATGGGGGTGGCAAACTTTGAAATTGTGCGTTGAATTAATGGAGACTGAGGAGATAATAGCGGGACTCAAAGCCATCACCAGAGAGGAGCTATGTGAGAAGGGTTTGCGTCTAAGAAAGAAGGTGAAGCCGCTCACGGAAATGTGCCCATTTCATCTAGGCAACGCTTCTGTAACTTCGCGTAAACTAGTTTACTATGTTTAAGCTAGATATTGATGTATAAGCTTAATAGGTTAAGCCCTATTTTTGGTTTTGATACTGTAAATAGCTGGTGTTTGGGTAGTAGTTTAGTTGGATAGTTTTCAGGCAGTTGTGGTAGGGATTTTTGATCCGTAGGTTTTTATTTAGTTTTAACAGACATGATGTGATGGTGTTGGAAGAAATTTTTATTTGGAGCTTTGTATATTTTGATTTATCTTAAATAAAATAAAAATATTATCACCGATTGAAGAAAAAAATAATTTAAATATCATTTAATAAATTTGATATAATATTATGAGTAAATTCAAATACATGCATACTCTCCTCACTAGACTTCCTCTATGCATCCTAACTTCGTGCTCTTTTCAGTTGTTGGTAGCGCCCTACTCTCTTCCTTCGTGCGGTGTTTTTCCCTTTTATGTTGTCTAATTTCTTCCTTCATGCGAGAAATTTTCAAATTTTGATTTTGATTTCTTCCTTCGCACGGCGTTTTTCCCTTTTTTCCCCTTTTTTGTCATCTGATTTCTTCCTTAACGCCAACGTGAGTGCCAAATTTTAGCCATTAATGTAATTGATTTAGGGCACCAAAGGTGGCGCCAAGTGCACCTAATTGAGTGCCTATCATTGTATGTTTTTCCTAGTCTAGCCTTGTGACTCAAAGTTCTCATCCTCAATTTGATTACATTGACCAAACAATGCAAATATTTCTCGACGTGACTAGCTAGCTACACTTGTTGAACATTCTTTATTTTCTATCAAGTATTTATTTTGATAATTCATGTGAAATCAATTATATTATTTTGCAATGAACACAAATCAACATGAATTATAAAATGTGGATAGGATACAATGTTCTTTCACCATTTACTCACAAAAAAATGCATGGGTAATGGCACAAAAATGTGAATTCTTACAAATGCAAGTAAATGAATGTAAACTAATTGTTATCAAATTTTCACTACAACTCAATTTGATGGAGTTGTTTTGTTCAAAGTTTTATTTTAAGGTGAAAATTCAAAATTAACCTTTGCAGATGTTTAATCATTGCAAGTGTTTAAAATATTTAGGAGTTCCAAGATGCAATGTGTTTAAGTTGTCTAATTCAATTACAACATTAAAGAGTTTCATAAAAGAAAAGATATGCTTTCATTTTGTATTTAGTTGTAGTGTTCAAACAAGTGATTTACATTGTTTTACGTGAAAGGAAAAGATATAGAATTGAACAAGTGATTTACAAATGTTGAATTTATATTCATTGGGTAATGAAAAATCAAAATGTTTCCCTTCCCAAACTCCTACCTTGTTTTTGCGACCACCGTTGTCCCATGGCTCCTTCATCAACTCAGTGCGGTAGAGCGGTTTTTACCGCAGTCCTGCAAGATGCTTCATCCTTCTCAACGGTATTGCAGTGAAATCTTTTGTGGTGGCACACGAGTCTTCCTTTTGTTCCTAGAGGTGTTGCGGTGACTCCCACAATTCTTCTACCATTGGTGTGCAGTAGTGTGGTGACCACCACTGTCGTGTGGCTCCTTCATCAGCTTGATGCAGTAGAGTGGTTTTTACCGTGGTCCCACAAGTTGCTTCTTCCTTCTCAGCGGTAGTGTAATGAAATTTTATGTGACATCATTTTTATTCATAGAGGAGGCCATGGAGAGAGGAGGTGGATGGAGTAAAAATACTAAATCATTGAGAGGAAAGTGGGTGGAAATAGATGAGACAACAGGGTATGTGCAAGATCATCATGGAAAAAACAGGCCCTTAAGTGGCAAAAAATTCAGAAAAATCAAAGTTAGGCAACTTGACGTAAAAATTTGAATAAGTTATCTATATTATTTCAAAAATATGTAAGAATAGAATCTGTAGAAAATTGAATGTAGTTTCTAAACTACTAGGTTTGTTTAAAATAAAAAAAATCTATTTGGTGAAATTTGAAAATTTCTAATGCAAAGGTACTAAATTTTGTGGAAAAATAAGTAGGTGTCTCCGTCTCACCACCCCAAACCATAAAATGGATAATATTTTTTTTATAAGATTTAGAGAGGTGAGGACTCATGCCCCAATGTGATGCATATTTTTTGTAATTTGTTTCAAGTAAATAATTAATTATGAATTTTATTACAACTTTTAAAAAATATAAAACTTGTATGTTCAGACTGACTCAACTTGGTCAAAACTTCATGAAATTCAATTTTTTCTTTTTAATCCTATATATGTGGGAAGTGATAGAATGTGATGGTTAATGCTCTGATTCAAAAATGTGATACTGTTTGAAAGCTAGATGTTTTTCAATTAGCTCATCAATCATTTCACTTGTAATGAATAGAAAATGAATAATAATTACTTAATAAATCCAAAGTAAAGCATACTTATATCGCAAAGCCGAGAATTCCCTTTAAAACCCTTTAATTTCCATCAATGGGTAAAAAAATAGTCATCAGCCACATACCCATCATATTGCCACTTTTTGGCCCATCATGATCCTACACATACCCAACATTGATTAAGCACTAAATTTATTTTGATATTTTTTTGTGTGGGAAAAAAATTACTAATGACCTTTTCATAAATGTTATATGAGTAAGATTTATGGATAAACTCTGTGCAAATTTTTAAAAAACTATCATGGACTGTGAAAATCAAATAAGCATACTTTGGTAAATGTTTGATAGCATATCATGCCATTGGCAATTAGGAGATTTATGTCTGCTAGCCAGCTAAGGAATGCCAGTGCAAGTTTTAAATTGGTCGTGATTTTTACAACGTATGTGGTTATATGAAACATTCATGTGTGAGAGACATAGAGATATTATATTGCATTTTAATTTATGACTAAAGGTTCATACTAATTTACTATTATTATATTAGGTGGGTGACCTCCAAGGAGATCCATGAATCTCAAATGCCTAAAATTTGAAATGCTTCAGTAATAGTATGTTATACTTAGATTGAAAACCTATTTTATTCTCCTAGCAAGCTTTTTTATTTTCCATTATAATTCTAGACCAAACAACATTTGCGGGGATGGCCTTTTACACCAATTTTAATTTGTATGAAGTTCATGACCCTGTTGTCAAGTAGTAAATTCCTTTCATAGACAAGAAATGTAAAGGCTTCATTCAAGAAAAGATAATTAGTCTCCTTCTGAGGGTAATCCACATGCAAAAAGTAAAAGGCACATAAAAAAAAATTGTACAGTAGAAAATAAGATTGAATTAGTTTTTGATAAGAAAAAATAGGTTTTGAAGGGGCCCCGAAACCCTTTACAATGACGCCAAGCTACAAGAGAAATTAAACCACTAAGCCCAACAACCCAAAAAACCATAAAGCTGATATAAGATGGAACATTAGCAACCTGTCAATAAACCCAAAAGCAATAAACATCAACAAACCTATTCAACCAAAAGAGGAAGCACCAGCTACAACCAATTATCTAAAACATTAGCCGAGGCCATGTTCTCCTTGATGACCTCCTCATGGATACTGATAACATCCTTCAGCTCCTCAACAACAACATCAACCCTCTTTTTCATCTTGCTCCTCATCCTAAGGCACAAACCTACATGCATGTCGTTCTCCAGCACAAGAGTAGAAGCTTCCACTTTCTCCACCAGGTAAGAGCCACTAATCTCTTCAATCCTTTCCTCCATATTACCCAAGTCAAGCGGTTTTCTAGTCCAATTCAGTGCTTTCTCATTCAGAACAGAAAGACCCATAGCAATGGTCTTCAAAGAGTTATTTATGCTATTGACCACCGTTTTCAAGTCCTCCAACATCTTTCCCATTTAATCCTCCAAACTTTCCACTTTGTCCTCTAACATTTTATTAACAATAACTTCCAAAGAGGAAATTCTTTCCTCATGAGAAACCCCCAAACGATCAACATCGACTAGTAGCTTATCAAGCTTAATATGCATTGATTTCACTTTGCCTTTTATTTCCCACTCCTTTTGGTTACCTCTTAGCATAACAACAAAAACATCCTACCAATTTTTCATCTGAAGATTGAGCTCCTTAGCCTCAAAAAATAACCACTTAACCAAGGAAAGCAGGTTTCTTGTCCCATCTTCAGCCATTCTACAAAACATATTCATGTCAATTTCATCCCAATTAACCAGAGGTTGACCCTTCTGCTCCAAGTCAACAGGGGCATCAGAACAATCCCTATTTTGTTCATCCTCTTGTTTGGCTAGGGAATCCTCAACATCCACAACATCCACCTCTATCCTTTCCTTATTTGGCAGATTCTCCAAATCAGCTAATGCCTCCAAACGTTCCTTCTTCACTTCCTTCTCCATAGCAAAAAAATCATGAGAACAATTAACCGCATCAATCCCCTACGTATCCACGGGGCCAGTCTCATTAGGCTTCACCTCCATCTTAGAGTTTCCCATATCAGCAAGGTCACTCAACTATCCACCCAAATTAACTGGCATCTTGAGCCCTTGCATTGGGTAGCTCTTTAGCATACCATCCTTAACAGGAATAGGGTTCCCCAATGAAGCATTCTAAACACAATCAAAATTTGAAGGATCCTTTGGTTTCTTAACTTTCTTCATGCCTCTGGTTTTCCCCTTCGAAGATTTTCTAACAGAATTAGCCATAGTCTCCCGCAACTCCACATCAATCTCATAGCCCTTACCCTATTCTTCTGATTCCTCATCCATTTCTTTAGAGCCTCCTTCATCAATAGACATATCC
>VDFB02218450.1:0-12664 GCA_007258455.2 Sequoia sempervirens | reverse complement strand
TGCAAGATACTTTTAGAGGGTTGACATTATAGTAAATGAAGTAAAAAATCAAGGTGGTACTCTAACAAATGAAGATGTAATGGAGAAGATTTTGATGACCCTACCAAAGAGCTATAGTGATAAGGTCTCATCCATTAAGGAAGTTTATGATCCAAATAAATTCACTAAAGAACAATTGTTTGGCACCTTGACCACATTTGAAATGAGCAAATTTGGAAAAGAAAAGGAGAAATCAGAAACAACCTTCAAAGCCACAAAGTCAGAAGATGATTTGGATAGTGAAGGTTCAGAGGAGTTGGAAGCAAATTCTACAAGAAAATTGAAGAAACGTATTGGAAAGTACAAAGGTATGTTACCTTTTAAATGTTTTAGTTGTAGAAATATTGGTCACTATGCTTCAAGATGTCCAAATAGAGCCATACACAGAAAGTAAAGAAAATAAAGAAAAAAAGTTCAAGAAATTGTATTATGTTAGAGAAGATGCTGGAATTTTTGATGATGAATATGATATTGAGAGTGATAAAGATGAATGCATGTTTCTAGCCTTAGAGAATAAATCAGTGCGTACTAACCATGGGATACATGTGTAAGGGAATGTGGTATAGAAAACAAGAATGAAGAGATGGAAGGTACTTTGGTTTTTTCCTTTCATGCTAGACAAGATGAAGATTATTGGGTAATTGATAGTGGCTCCTCAAATCATATGGCCAGAGACAAAAGTAAGTTTATTAAACTTGAAAAGTATGATGGGGGATTAGTCATGTTTGGAGATGATTTTGGTGAAAACATTGTTGGAAAAGGGACAATTAGTTTTGATTGGAAAAATAATATTGATGATGTCTATTATGTTAAGGGCTTAAGGTATAACCTATAGAGTGTTGGAAAAATGTGTAGCGAAGGATTTAAGCTTTTTTTTTTAGGATAATACTTGTGAGATAAAAAAGGGGTCTGAAACTATGGTGGCTCTAAGAAGAAGAACATATGTAAACATTTATTATCTTAAGGGTGTTGATGGTCAATGTTTTGTGTCTCAAGTTAATGAAATTTGGCTATGGAACTGGAGGAGGGGACCTGCAATCTTTGACAACCTAATCAAGATTAGTTCAAGAGAAATTGTCAAGGATTTTCCAAGAATCTCAAATCATATCAATACTGTTTGTACAAGTTGTTAGCTGGGAAAACAAACAAGTTGAAACTTTAAAGGAAAAGAACAATCAATTACCAAAATGTTGGAATTGATTCATACATACCTCTATGGTCCCATAAGAACAAGAAGTCTTAATGGTGATAGGTATTTTATGCTTTTAATTAATGATTATTCTAGAATGACATGGGTTACTTTGATTAGGGAGAAATCTTAATCTCTAGATAGATTCAAGGTGTTCAAAGAAATTTTAGATAATGAAGTGAACTTGAAAATCAAATATTTAATGTCTGATAGAGGTGGAGAATTCACCTCCAATGAGTTTAATATGTTTTTTGAAGAGCATGGTATAAAGAGGCATCTTTAAGCTCCTAGAACTCAACAGAATGGACTTGCTGAGAGGTAGAATCAAAATATTCAAGAAGTTGCAAGGACTATGATGAAAGAGTAAAATGTACCTAAAGTACATACTAGAGAGAATGAATTCACACTACTATTTATATTCTTAAACGAGTTCAAATAAAAAATAACACACAGGCTCCTTATGAACTATGGTATGGCAGAATTCATACTGTTAAGTACTTTAAGGTGTTTGGAAGTAGATGTTATATTAAAAGAGATGATGAGAACCTAGGAAATTTTGATGCAAGATGTGATGAAGGTATTTTCCTTGGACATTCAACCAAAAGAAAAGCTTATAGATGCTACAATAAAATATTGAGAAAGATTGTTGAAAGTGAAAACATAAAAGTTGATGAAAATATGCACAGATCAGTTGAAATAAGTGAAGTTAAATTAGATGAACCTACCTATGAAAAAGAACAAGAAGATAATAAGGAAGAAGAAAAACATATTGAAGAAGAAGAAGCTCTGGAACCCTCTCCCAAGACTCCAAAATATGTACAGAAAAATCATTTGGAAGAACATATAATTGGAGACAAAGGTGAAGGTGTAATGACAAGAATCAAAATGGTAGCAGATGAGGTAAATTTTTGTTTACTTTCCAAGATAGAACCTAAAACAATGTGTGAACCATGCAAAGATGAAAATTGGGTTAGAGCAATGAAAGAGAAATTATAGTAGATAGATAAAAATTAGACATGGGAATTGGTTCTTACACCGGTAAACAAGAACATAATTGGTACAAAATGGGTATTCAAGAAGAAGTTGAATTAGAATGGTGAAGTAGTAACAAACAAAGCACTATATGGACTTAAACAAACTCAGGGATCATGGTATGCATGGTTGGACAAGTATTTGACTTAGAAAAGGTTCAACAAAGGCTCCACAGACATTAATCTTTATTTCAAGATTGAAGGAAACACAATTTTGATAGTAGTAGTGTATGTTGTTGATATTATCTTTGGAGTAAATGAGGGTATTTGTAAGAAATTTACAGAGGAGATGCAAAAAGAGTTTGAAATGTCTATGATTGGTGAGTTGAATTTATTCCTATGGTGATTGGATGCAAATTAAGTAAGGATGATGAATCTCCTAAATTTGATTAGAGCAAGTACAAATCTATGATTGGTGGACTATTATATCTTATTGCTACTAGACTAGATATCATGAATGTAGTATGTTTGGTTTTCAGATTTCAAGTAGAACCCAAAGAAACACATGTTACGACTATGAAAAGGATATTAAGATATCTAAAAGAGACTCTTGATTATGGTTTGTGGTATCCTAAGGATAATTATTTTACTTTAAGTGCTTACATTGATGCAAATTGGGCTTGTTGTGTAGATGACCCAAATAGTACAAGTGGTGGTGCATTCTTTCTTGGATGTAGGTTGGTTTCATGGCTAAGCAAGAAACATGATTTAGTTTATTTATCCACTACTGGGGTTGAATACATAGCAGCAACATCTTTCTACACATAGGTACTATGGATGAAGCAAACATTGAAGGATATAGGAGTGATGTGTGATGAGCCTCTCTTTATCTTCTATGACAATACAAGTGTAATAAATATTTCCAAGAGTTTAGTAATGCATTCAAGGAAAAAGAATATATCTATCAAATATTATTTCTTAAGAGAGAAGGTATTGGAGAATGAAGTCATGATTTAATATGTGCCTACAAAGGATCATATTGCTGATATATTTACTAAATCTCTTCCTAAGGATACTTTTGAGTATCTCAGGAAGAATTTGTGGGTTACTGCCTCTCCTTCTTTGAACTAGGTGCACATAGAGGTGCATAAGTCTAATGGATCTACAAATTCATCATTTGTCTAGACTGATGACTGGGGTCTACTCCTTAGGGGGATTAGGAAGTATAATTGTTGTTGTATGATGTGTGTTGTCATGGGTGCACTCCTTAGGGGGAGTGATCAAAATAATTATGTAAAAACTTTTTTCCATTGATGTTAAAGGGGGAGAGAGAGTCATGTGAAAAAGAATAGTGAAAGAAAAAGGATATTATTGTATTTCATGGTTTTCACATCATGTGTTTCCATTAATGACAAAGGGGGAGATTGTTGCAAGTATGAATGAGTATGGTGGTGTTTTCATTAATGTTACCATTGATTTCAATGCAGTATAGGTTGTTGCAAAGAAAGGCAACAAGTGATTGTAGATTGTGCATGTATAGTTGAGATACTATGGAGATTTTTTTATTACATGGAGCTATCATTATGGTGTTGTAGGTGTGTTGATATGATGAGTTACCAAGTGCTGTTGAGAAAATTAATAAATAGTGAAGACATAATTGTGTGTGTGTTCAAAATGTGCTCTAGTATGTGCTCCACATTTCTTCTATGTTGATCATATGCTTGTGTAGATCTATATTGTTGTTTAAGGGAATCCTTAGATGATATATCCTAGATTATAGCTTCTGGTTTGATGAAGAGTGAAAGTTGAGTTCACTAGTTTGTGAACTGGTTTGACAAAGTTGTTTATTTGTAAACTAGGATAAATGTATTTTCTCTGCAACACTCTGTTGGTTTGTTTTAGCTGTTACAGATTTGGAAGAAGGCTTGTAATGGTCTTATCTATGTTTTATCAAAGGTGTTCATGGTTTGGTGCTCTAGAATACTAGTTTTAGAGTTCTATGTGTGTATATAGTTTGGATGTGAACCATAGATTTTTGGGTAGGGCTTATAGGCTACTCTTGCACTCTTAAGATGTTTCACCTAAAAGGAGAGAGATAAACCCCACTCAAAAGTATAGCTAGGTTCACTCAAATTATGCAATGTATTATGTTATTGAGATTAAATGGAATGATCTAAGTGCAATTAAACTATGAAATTGAGAGATTATGAATGCAAAACCTAAGAATAATGCAATGTTGGAAAACATAATGTGATATGCAAATGTGAACTAAGTATGAACAAATGCAAAACAAAAAGGAAGAAAGTTGAATCAGAGTGCACCTAGAGGTCTAATTAAGATTTTGTAATATTTTGAATGCTGGAAAAAATCATTGAAAATCACCAATGGGACTCGTTCGCCACTGATCATGAATCAGTCCTGCTTCTGATGAAAACTGTTAAAAACTAGCTTTAGAGTGTCAAGATCTGAAATCTGACAAAATATGGATTTCTAGCCTTAAGGTGCGACTCATTCACCACTGATGGAAAATTAGTCCACTCCAATTTTTTTGAGAAATTAGGAACCAATTGTGTAGCGCCAGATCTGAGGTTGTTTAGTTGTTGGGTTGACAAAGTTAATTCTACAGAAAATAAACAAAATGTCTTCTCTAAGCTTGAAATAGGTTATTGTTGACTTTAAACACTTTGTTGAATTCTTGTCCACTTTTTAAAACCTAATAGCTTGTCAAATTTGCATACACAAGTCTGTAAACACACATGCAAAATGGGAGAAAAGGTTAAGGGTTAGGTTATAGGGATTTTCCTTGGTCAAATCCCACTTTGGTAATCAAACCCTTAATGAAGAAATGGAATGGAAGAGAATAATAGTAAAATAACTTGCAAATACTATCAACTTACCAAACCCTTGTTGAAGAAAATTTGAAGATATAACAATGGCTACTCCAAAATACTTGATTAATGCTTGATTCTCGTTAAGTTTTAATGATCAGATTTAATGACTAGCAATAAATGAAATCTTCAAGGGATCTTACGCTAGTGAACGCAATTCAAGAGAAACCACTATCTCTCTTTACAAGATCCAAATAAAAGATATAACTTAACAAACAAAGAATACTTATCTCTTTAAATATTCTGAAGGATGCAAGATACGCTACTCTTGAGCACAGATCAGCACACAACCTTTACGGCTTGAACACAGGCCCATGACTTAGAATAGAAATTCTCTAGAATCCTTCTGAGGAGAGAACTTATTCATATCCGCAAATGAAGCATGCTAATTAGGCCTGGTTGGACAATCCTTTGCATAGTGACCAAACTCATCACAACGAAAGCATTGGACTTGGGAGAGGTCCCACTTCTTCTTGAATGCGGGAGCACCATCTGACCCTTTATCTCTATTCCTCTTGAAGTATCTTTTCTTTCCTCTTTTTCCTTTCTTCTCTGATGATTGAGTGGAAAGAACATGAATATCTTCATTTGTAGAGCTTCGACCAATACCTCTCGCAGCCAACCTCGACTCCTCTTGAATATAGTCTGGCCTCAATCGATCAAACTTGGGAAGTTTCGATCTCGCACTGATTCCTTGAATGTAAGACTCCCAAGATGAAGGAAGACCATTAAGAGCCAGCATGATCAAATCCTTGTCATCAACAATATGACCAATGGTAGAGAGCTAATCTCTTAATTCGGAAATTTTCATGAAGTAGGTGATGACAAATTCTCCTTCTGCCATCTTAACATGATGAAGTTGTTGCTTCAAGGCAAGTGCCCGGCTGGTGTTGTTGATTTCATACATTTCCTCCAAAGTTTTGAACATATCCCTTGTTGTCTTCAACTTGGAGACAATCGGCACAATATGGTCTTTGACGGAATCAACCAACAACTTCTTCGCCTTGATGTCTTTCTTCCTCCATTGCAACTTCTCTTCTTCCTCTTTAGGTTCGGGAACTTTGGTCTCCACAAACTCTGCCAAATCATTCTCCTCCAATGTGAGCATGATTCTAAACCTCCATGATGAAAAGTTGGAAGCTCCCTCGAGTCTATCCTCGATCTTCAATCCGATCACCATCTTGGTTGATGTAGAGATAGACAGAGAATTAAGACGAAGAGAAAAGAGTATCGCTGTAAATCTGATCACGATCTTCTCAAACTCGGTCTGATACCATGTTAAATTTAGTGAACAGATTTAATGCACAGAAATTAATTCAAATCAGACACAATAACACAGCAGATACCCTGGGAAAACCCTCCACTTGAGGGAGAAAAACCCAGCAACAAATCTCTCTCTTATATATATATAAACAATGGCAACCAATCTCTTTACAATGAGGCCAATCACAAGGCCAATATTCAGTACCAACTGTAAATGCAAGAACAGAAAATTACTGTCACTCCTTAAGGTTCAATTCGGCCTTAGAGGAATTCGCAATCTGCCCTTGAGGAATTCGCACTTGATAGAATTCACACTTGATAGAAATTCGCCCTTGATAATATTCACACTTGAATGGAATGAATAGAACTTGCTTGATGATTGAAGGAATGGAATTGACTTTGTATATATACACAATGAGAGAGAGGTCGCACCTCTTCATGTACAAAGTCGGCCAAGGTGGAGAATAATATTATAATTAAAATATATTAAATACAAGGGAGGTCGGCCCTTTTAGGAATTACATTGTTGCCAAGTGAAGTGTCCCTTCACATTAAATATCTCATATATAATAAATAGCCAATTAACTTATGTCTTCATTCATGGCTGGAAGGACGAACCTGAAGCTGCCAATCATTAACTTGATTCAATGATGCAAAGTGCTTGAAAGCTTGAATAAATGTGTGAATAAGTGAACTTGATGAATGGGGGTTAAAATGAGAAGAAAAAAACTTATTTATACATACTTGTGCCTTAGTAAACTGATGATACCTCATCACAGGCGACATAAGGTGATTTTAGATAAAACACAAAAAGGAAATTCAAAATATTTTGAATTTTGAGCAAGAGGGACTCATTCGCCACCCATGGCGAATGGGTCCCACCTTGGGCTTGGAATGTGGGTGTTGGGAATTAAGTCACATTTAATGTTTTTTGTTAGGTTTACATTCAAAAAAACACTTAATTAAGCCTTATAAGGGCATAAAAGGGTCAAATAAAGCATAAGAAAGGTGTAAATAGTGAAATTGTGCCTAGAAAAGTGTGAAATCTTGTTACAAGACTTTACAACACTTTAAAATAGGACTTGATGAGTGATGAAAAGGTGATTTTTTGGTGAATTGTAGTAAATAGAGTCTAGAAAAGTGTAGAAATGGAAGAAGGGCTTAAAATACCATGAAGATGACAAGGGACCATTTTTCTCTCGTGCATTTAGCCCCCACTTTAGTGAGAGGATGAATTTGCTTCAAACTTACACTAAAGTAGCCATGAATATCGAGAGAGAGGTCCTAATGCACTTACATTAGCAAGATGGAATGAAAATGATCAAGCCCCTAGGATGAAGATGCCGTGGAAAAATGATCATAAGAACAAAATAACACACATGTGAAAGAGAAGGGAAAAGTCAAATGAAGCTTCGATCGTTTGTTCAACTAGTTGTGGATTAGATCTAGGCTATTTATGAGAAAAAGAGAATACATACTTACTCTGGGGTGACAAAATTCATGGTAGTCCACTTTGTGAGAAGACCCAAAAAAGTGAAGTACATATGCTAGTTGGTAAGCACTCACAAACACATAGGTGGCTATGGGGAAAGTCATATTGCTGAATGGGCTTCACACTCAACCATATCAAAGTTATACATCCTAATAACTTTAACAAGGTATCATAAAGGAAATTTTTGGTTCATTCCTCATGAGATAAGAAAAGCTTTGTATGCTTAGAATTCATGAAAAATGAGCATGGTGCCACAAGAATGCAAGGTGTGTTATGCAAAGTGTAAAATGTAAAAGTGTAAAAATGTAAAAATGTAAAATGTAAAAGATGTACATTTAAGGAGTCTTGTTAAGTTCATGCATGGTCTTTCACTTAGGGAAAATTGTGTCTAATGTCTCCAAGAGAGGACCAATCAAATAATAGTATATTCACAACTTAGGGTATGTAGTGTGTCACATTAGGCCACTGAGAGGAATGCAATATGCTAAGATAGATCACACTTATGAAGGACATCACACCCAATTTCATCCAAAAAGTGACAAATGCATCATATGAAGTGACAAGGCTACACTAAGAATGCAAATGAAATGATGCCAATGTATGGCCCCCACTTTAAAGGAATTGCTACACATTATTCTATGAGAAATTGCTTTAAAGTAGAGAAGGAAAAATACAAAAAGAAAACAAGAAATGAGAGCCAACATGGAAATCCTTATGCCAAGTCATATGTTTCCAGGTAAGGTTGTGTCATGTAAACAACAGAGAAAACAAAAGAAAGGGAGTTACACCAAACACATAAAGGATCTATGGATTTGGGGTCAGTATGTTCGTTGCTGCAATGTTTCTGTGAAAGAGCTTAGAACTATCATCATTCCCCAAAGCACATAGAACTATAATAATGACACAAAGAGAGCGAAAAAAAAATGAAAAATAAAATTCCGTTTTGGGTCAACATGGAAGATACATTGCAGTCTCAACTCTTTGCATCATCCCCAAAAGGAAAACACAAGCAAAAATAAAATGAAAGGTAAAAGAAAAGGAAAAGCTTTTGGGTCAACATGAAAGAGACATTTCGATCTCAGTACCTTGCGTCATCCCCAAAAGGAAAGAAACAAGAGAAATTAAAAAGGAAAAGGAAAAGGGACTGATTGGGTCAACATGGAAGAGACATAGGGTGTATCAACGGTTTGCATCATCCACAAAAGGAGAACACAAAACAAAATCTAACAAGGCGACGCATGACATATATAAGAATAGAGGTACAAATAGAATAAGTGCACAAAGAGAGAGAGAGAGAGAATAAAATGCATGTTACGAGGGAACACAATACCCACATGAAACAAAATAAAATATAAAAGGCTATTAAGGCAAATGAAATTCAACCATTAACCAAGTTATTGGCTTCACAATCTTAAGCAGAAGTGTAATAACATAATTAAGAGACAAGAACAAATGCAGTATTAGGATAAGGCTAACAACTTTCCCCTCCCCCCACAAAGTGTAAGAAAAGAGTGAGATGAGGTGGGTGATGGGAAAGGATCATGCAAAAGTGAGAATAGAAAATTCTACAACTATGGCATGATAAAAGGATTTTGTTTTAAGGAATGATGGGAAAGCAATCAGTATCAATGAAGTGATACTTGTTCAATATGTCATTCAATGTTTGACATTCTTTAGTTTCATGTCCAAGAACATGATGATATTTGCAAAATGGTATGTTAGAATATTTAGGATGGATGACCAACCTATTCATAGGTGGTAAGAGTATAAGGCCTTTGTTTAAAAGAATTTGAAGCCTCCTTTCACATTCAGGTGGAGGATGAGTAGGAAATTTGAGTTTTTTCAAATTTTAAGGTTGTTTTTGTTTTCTAGATTCTCCTTTTCATGAATGGAAGGAGGAAGATGACCCATGGGGATCCTGGCATCCTTGTCATCAGAATCAGGTAATGGTTGTTCACATGGAAGGAGAATGTTCAAGTCAGGAGGAGAATCAAAGATCACCGTGTCATCATCTCGAAGTCTCCAATACTCAAAAGGAGGTTTGTCAACATGAAGAGGATATTGATATCCTATTCCTATTGTGTTTTCTTTTTTTGGGTTTTGTTCTAGAAGTTGATGAATGTCATGCTCATGTGTTGTGTCACAACCTTGTTTACTTATGATAGTGAAGCCTTCTCCATATGTCTGTTCAAGTTTGATGGGAGTGTTTGTGACTTTGTGATCATAAAATGGTTGAGGGTTTGTTTACTGAGAGGGACTATGTCCACTTGATGGAGGGATCTTAGGTCCCTCTTGAGTTTCAAGATGAAGGTATCCAAAGTGATCAAGAGGTGTAATGGTAGGAAGATCTGGTGGGTTCATGGATGGGTAAAAGGCTATATTGGCTTCAAGGTTATCAAGACATTTGTTGAAGAAATTTTTCATGATATCATCATATTCTCCAATAATGTCAACATCATGAGGATGAAAATCATGAGGAGTTGAAGGAGCATGAGGAAGCTCAAGGTCATTAGGATCACAACCAAAGGCACAATTGGACATGTCTACTAAGGATTTCAATGAATTCCAAAAATTATGAATATAAAATTCCATGATGATAATAAATGTAGATAAACTAAAATGCAAGAAATAGAAACATACAGAGAATCGGGAAAGTAAAATAGAAAGTAATTACAATAAATAGAAATGCAAGAAATACCTAGAAAATGCCTAAAAATGTTGTCTGAAATATGCAGGGGACTAATTCACCCAGGGTAGCGAATGAGTCCAACTGTGATATATATATTTTTTTTTTCAAAAAATTTAAAGTGATTGAAATGATTTTCAGATGCAAATGAAGGATATATAGATGCAATTTTTCAGATTTTTCAATGATATTGTACTAAAAAATGAAGTCTAAATGATTCTTTCACTAATGCAAGAGTATAAAGCCTAGGATGCAAAAAATAAACCTAATTGAATGTTAATGAAAATGAAGTCTAGGAAGCAATATGCAATAGAAATCAGAAATGTAAAGTGCTCAATATGCAGGTTCACCAAAATGAACCATAGATTTTTGGGTAGGGCTTATAGGCTACTCTTGCACTCTTAGGATGTTTCACCTAAAGGGAGAGAGATAAACCCCACTCAAAAGTATAGCTAGGTTCACTCAAATTATGCAATGTATGATGTTATTGAAACTAAATGGAATGATATAAGTGCAATTAAACAAAGAAATTAAGAGATTATGAATGCAAAACCTAAGAATAATGCAATGTTGGAAAACACAATGTGATATGCAAACATGAACTAAGTATGAACAAATGCAAAATAGAAAGGAAGAAAGTTGAATCAGAGTGCACCTAGAGGTTTGATGAACATTCTAGAATATTTTGAATGTTCGCATAAATCACTAAAAATCACCAGTGGGACTCATTCACCCTTGATGGCGAATCAGTCTTGCTTTTGATGAAAGATATTGAAAACTGGCTTCTGAGTGTTGAGATCCAAAATCTAAAAAAAATTGGATTTCCAACCATAAGGTGGGACTCATTTTCCACTGATGGTGAATCATTCCACTTCTAAAATTATGAGAAATTAGGGACCAATCTTGTAGCACTAGATCTAAGGTTGTCTCGTTGTCTAGTTGACAAAGTTAATTTTATAGAAAATGGACAAAATGTCTTCTCCAAGCTTGAAATAGGTTATTGTTGACTTGAAAAACTTTGTTGAATTCTTGTACACTTTTCAAAACCTAATATCTTGGAAAATTTGCATACACAAGCTTACAAACACACATGTAAAAGGGGAAAAATGGTTGAGGGTTAAGTTATAGGGATTTTCCTTGGTCAAATACCACTTTGGTAATCAAACCCTTAATGAAGAAATGGAATGGAAGAGAGGGATAAAAAAATAACATGAAAATGATATCAACTTACCAAACACTTGTTGAAGAAAATCTGAAGATATAACAATGGTTGCTCCAAAATACTTAATTAATGCTTAATTCAATGATGCAAAGTGCTTGAATGATTGAATAAATGTGTGAATAAGTGAACTTGAGGAATGGGGGTTAAAATGAGAAGAAAAACACATTTTTATACATACTTGTGCCTTAGTAACCCGATGATACCTCATCACAGGATGACATAAGGTGATTTTAAATAAAAACCCAAAAGAAAATTTAAAATATTTTAAATTTTTAGCCAAAAGGGACTCATTTTCCAACCATGGCAAATGGGTCCCAACTTGGGCTTGATTGTCCATTTTGGGAATTAAGTCACATTTAATTTTTTTGTCGGGTTTACATTCAAAATAATAATTAATTAAGCCTTATAAGGGCATAAAAGGGTCAAATAAAGCATAAGAAAGGTGTAAATAGTGAAATTATGCCTAGAAAAGCATGAAATATTGTTACAAGACTTTACAACACTTGAAAATAGGACTTGATGAGTGATGGCAAGGTGATTTTTAGGTGAATTGTAATAAATAGAGTCTAGAGAAGTGTAGAAGTGTTTTACAACACTTCACAACACCTTCACAAGACATCATAATTTGAATTTTATGAACTTAATGTGAATTTTCAAGTCACATTACAACATTAAATCAAAGCAAAATGGACCAAGCATCATGAAGAAAGGCCTAAAAGATCATGAAAATGACAAGGGACCACTTTTGTACAATGCAGGATGGACTGATGGAAAGTGTTCTGTGTATGAAGGTTTTTGTAGTTGTTGCAGATGAATCTGAAGGAATCTAAGATGTGTTCCAGGGTATGGTGAAGAATTTTATTTGGTTTACATGTTATCTTCTTGTTACAGATGTGTGTACTTCAAAGTTCATT
>VDFB02218449.1:0-13842 GCA_007258455.2 Sequoia sempervirens | reverse complement strand
TTTCCCTCATCTGAAAAGTCATCACCATAGGAAAACACTTCTGAGATAGCAAAGAGGTGTCTCAGAGAGGTAATAGGTGCAAGTATCGATGAAAAGTGGTCAATTATCTTAGTGAACTTTATTAACTTTCACACATATTTGAATTGATATGGATGTTGTTGTCAGGAATTTTTCTTATTGATCTTGTCATGTTGACTTGAGTTTCCTAATGTTAATGCTTGTGAGATTCAAGATTTTATGGTTTGTCAGTTTTAGCTGATGGCTTTCTTCTTAAGATGGATTTTGTTGCTTCTATCTTACAAATTTTTATTGATGTCAAGCTATAATATTACATAGTGTTGTTTCTTAACTTCTTGTTGATCAAGTTTGCAAGATGGTTGGTTGCATAATAACAATGACAAGATGAGAGTGTGATGCTAATCTAGGTGTTATGTGTAGCAGATCAAGCTTGTTGTCATGCAAATGCTGAATGATGGTTGATTGGTAAGCTTATTACCACAGTGATGTTACAAAGGTTTTTCTTTGAAGCAAGGAAATTTGTGTTCACTTATCATTTTTTAGTATTATTATTCTACGCTTTCTTGTGTAACATCTAGGCTAGTGGCTTATAAGATGATTGTTATTTTGCTCGAATATGCACATTATGCACTAATTTTTCATTGATCTATGTTCCTTTGTAAGTGGAATGGTTTGAAAGTGTCATTTGTACCTACTAGTAGAATTGTAGAATGGTATGGTGTGGTTATTATGGAGGAACAATGCATTTGTGACATAGTTGTATGGCAAGACTTTCATGGAAATGTTTTGTGAATGCTTTTGCAGGAAAATAGTAAAATGTTAAGGTCTTTACAGTGGAAGGTTGCAGTAGGTTTTGGTTTCAAGGGGAGCTTCTTAGCATATTCTTTATTCTTGATATTTTTAGCTGATATGTTATTATGGATTCAATGGTAGTTGGCATGACACTTCATCTTTTAGTTCTCGATGGATATGATACTCTACTTCTTCTGATAGTTCAGTTTGATGTTTCACTTGACAACTTGGTATTTGCATATATTTATATCTAATATTGCTTTAGTTTTTGACATCTTGTTGTTAGTTTGATAGATGAGGACAATGGTATCATGGTACATTTTGGTGATTTTTGATGCTTACCCACTCCTTTGACCTTTGGAATTGTTTTCAAAAGGGGGAGAAAAGTTGATATTTATAGTTGAGATTGACACTACATTGTACAAAAATAAGTTTTTCTTTATTTATCAGTTTCTTGTTGTATATTGGTTTATTGCTACAGGTTCATATTTTTGCATTCTTTGACATTGGTGATCATATACGTTGTTTGACATCAATTCCAAAGGAAAAGTTTGTTGACATTGATTTTGGCATTGATTTCAAGGGATGATCATAGGTGGCATGCATTCAAATAATGAGACAATTTTGTTTTTTGTTGAATTTTCAACTTGGCACATTTTTAGGTAATACACTATATATACATTTGTGGCATTTATTGAAGGTTTATTGTTATTTGGTTGGTTGCAATGAAATATACATTTCTCTATTTCTAGGTGAGTTTGGTATTGATAAGTCATGGAGGCAGCAATACTTATTGAGGCAACAATACTTGATATAATTGGGGTTTAGATCATGTAATGGTCTTTTGCATTTTTTTGGTTTATACTTCAATACTTGATATATTTGACTTTCAAATTAACACAAGGATTTCACTAGGATCCTTGTTCATTATGAAGTTAGACCACTTTCATAAAAGTAAATAGGGAGGATTGACATATATCATTTTTTTTTTTTTTTAGTGACTTTGAGAAAAAACACCGACATAATAAGTTGTTGCATATCTAAAAGGTAATGATGAAATTTCAACATAATGGTTAGTGGTTTGATAATTTCATTTGAAAAGGCTTACCAAGTTCATTATGACCTAAATATTTTTATTAAATATAAGCAACAAATCATTTTTAACACAACCAGCTTAGGGCTCAAAGAAACTTTCAAAGAGTTGGTTGTATTGTGGCTGCAAAGGATGGGTTTTAGGCAATAGACTTGTGGTTTTAGTTTCTATAGATAAGTCAATCTTCATTGATTAAGTTGCATTGTATTTATCTAAAAATTAGTTGAGTGTTTATTGTCTTTGCATTTGTTAAGGTTGATTTGTGGTTGCATTATGTATGGCTATCAAATTTGATTCAAAGTCTATCATTTCAATCTTGTTCAATTTTTCATACTCTCATTATGTTTTGGTATTGAGCACACATGTAAGTTTATTGTCTAATCTTATGTATATCCTTTTGCTAGGGCAAAGGCTCTCTAAAGGTATTGTTGTTCCTATTTTGTATTGTCTAGGGCATAGTTTTGTTACAAATACATTGTTGTTTGTAAAGTGAAAACTAAAGTTTATTGATTGGATTGGTGTGGAGTATTTTGTGTAGTTTGCATACCTTGATTTAGATGCAATGTAAATAATATACCAGTGTGTATTACATATGTCTAAGGTGCATAGTGTTTATTTCATCAATAATAGTTTAAGTGGCTGGAAATGCTTTGAGTTTGAAAGATGTGCAATGCAATGTAATCAGCAATATGAATAAACTACATAATATAACCATTCTTTTTATGCTATTGTACATCAAGATATTTAACCATTGCTCACTTGATTAAAATTTCAAAGAGTTTAATTATGCACATGAGGAGGCAATTAAATTTGATTGTCAACTTCTATATATGAAATTATCCAATAATCAAGTGTATGTCCATATACAAAAATGGCATCAACGCCAAATCAAACAAAATTTTACAATATGTGGCATATGCCATCCGGGTAACTATTCAATATTTACATGCCAAAATGTCTTATCTCATTCTAAACTACCTGTGGATCATCAAAATGGAGCCTCTTTTGAAGCACTCCCTCAAGGTAGTTGCACAAGAAAAAAAGTCAAACCACAATTGAGATTAGTTATACTATATAATTTAAAAATCTAATAATTAATATCAAAATCAATATACATTAAATTATAATTGAACTCTCTAAAATTGTAATTCTGATTTCAATTGGGAATACTGCCTCTTCAAAGGGTCGAGTTCTAGAATATGCCCCTCTCAAAGAACCGACCAAACCATCTTTTGTAATTTCAATCTATATAGGTGAACAAAAACATAAAACTGATCCAAGTTAGCATACAATTGTCAGTAATAGGAACATATAAATACTAAACACAAAATAAAATGAACACATACTTCTTTAGGTGTTTCAACACCTCCTCCTTGAGCTGCTTTAACACCTACTCCTTTAGGGGTTCCAATACGTACTGCTTCAGGTGTTGTGGCCCTTGTCAACAAGGAAGTATAGCTCATAATACCCTGCACATAAAAATGACAAGTACATATGAAACTACCAATCTATGTTGATGTATGTATAATCAATATAAGATCTTAAAATTCTTAATTCAATCAAATTTGAGTTCAATTACCTTTCCCTTATCCAACATTACACTTCCATAGTCCTAACAATATTGCACCTCGCCGCTAGAAGGTATATCCTACAAGAGGAAAATAAGATAAACATAAGGTTATTATATAATTTCATTTTAATGACACCAAAGGACAAGAAAGTATACAATAAATAAAATGTAAAATGAATGAGTGCAAAAATATATACTATGTGCGTGTCCAGGCCAAATGAAATGGCCCTCAGGGTGTTATTTGTCACATTTGTCAGCTCCTCCTCGGACATCAACTGCTAAATAGACCATGTAAATAAATATTAGTACATTATACTATCTCTTATTAATATTCATTTAAAAACATATGCAAGTTATGAATTCACAACTTAAATTTTACTTGTGTCACATCTAATGTCCCCCTCTAAAGGTGAGAGGACTCTCAGAGCAGGTGCTCCACTTCCCTCACAAGATCCGATCTATATAATATCCACATCGGAAGCCGCACCGGCGTCTCGATGCCTCGATAGGGATCTTACAAGAGGACCTACATTTGGCGGCACATGGAGCAAGTATGTGGTACATAACATGTGGACCTGATGAGGATGATGGTGTTAAAGATTCCGAGCTATCACCAACATCACCGTATCGTGGCTAAGCCAATATAGAAGCATGCTTAAACCAAAAGACCACTCCAAAGAGTGAATAGCATCGGGATAGTCTGTGTGGCCGTGATCCCTGATAATATCTGATGGTATACCTGGAGGTGGCGGAGGAAGGGGAGGGAGGGGAACATGTGGGCGGGGTATTACTCTAACTGCCCCTTCTCTATCCTGGGGCATACCTCCACCAACGCCCTGGAAGGGTCTAATGTCAAAGTAATTGACATGATTCCCTAACACAAACTCAGCACATAATTTTTTTATAAAGTAAAATGGTACATCCAAATTGTTGTTTGGTGGTTTCAAAAAAACCATACACCAACGATCCCAAAAATTTTCTACAATGTCTCTATGAGTGCCCCATTTTATAGAAAGTTTTGTTTTATTAACATTAACTGGCAAACCAGTGCGGGGGTTAACAAATAAAGAGGCTATTTGGGCTTTGGTTATCCCAAGATCTTTCACATCATCATAGGACAATCCACATGCATAATATTCTCTCATATTTTCTCTAATGAAAGGCATTATAAGTTACAGGAGAGGGTTTCTATATTTTTAATTATTTTAATTCATTGTGTTTGGAGACGTAAGATAATCGAGGGACTCTTGTATATTGGAGGTGGTGGAGGTGGTGGTGGTGGAGGTAGGAGGTGGAGGAGGTGGAGGAGGTGGAGGTGGTGGAGGTGGTGGAATTGGTGCATTTCATCACAAAGAGCCATAATGCCTGATTCAATATAAAACAAATCAATCTAATTAGAATTAGATAATATAAATGAAAAAATTATAAAAAATACCCTAGTTTATAAATAAAAATCTATAAAATTTTCTAATTTTTAATCCAAATACATAAAAAACACTATTTTTAAGTCAAAATCCATTGCAAACATTCAAATTTCATCAAAATCCATGCTAAACTCAAATTTTTCATAAAAAATCTATCAAAACCACCCAACTATTTAGGTCCAACCTTTATTGGGAGAGTTATCAAACCAATTATAAGGAAGCCATAACCATCATGAGCTTTTAATCATGCTTTTGATTGTTCATAATCATTTGCATAAAGTTCATGTACATACAATAACTCTTTTTTGATCATATTCACTATGTACATGGGATCAATGAGTATTCCCCTTTTCGGGTTTTTGCAAACTTGATATAAAGAAGACCATCGAGTGTGGTTATAGAAGAATCAATATATGTAAAAGAAATTTCAAACAAAATATTGGTTTTTCCTTTATGATTTTGAATATTAGTAATGCTTATAAAGATGGAAAAATCATTATCATCTTCTTCATTATCATTGTATTGAACAAAGTTTGTTGAATGAATTGGCAATGGGCTTGTAAATATTTGTAAGTATTGATTAGGTGAAAAAACCAATTTATTCCCTTTGTCATTAATAGGTCATCCAACTGGATTTGATTAGAATGAGGTCTTGCACTTGGTTATAAATATGCTTACATCTTTCCATATCATGTCGAGGTGTGTAATGGCGATATTGGAAAAAAAAATGTTTTGCATTAAAGTTTGCGGTAAAGGCTTAATTGTTTGAATATGACTCACTGAGGAAGTTGGAATCATATCTTTGTCAACAATTGCAACATGATCACATGGAGAGAATCAAACAACTATGAAAAATTTCCTATCTCATGGCCTAAATTTATATCTAGAGTTATGTTTTACAGAGTTACTCGGCCTCAATATTATGAGCAGTTTCTTGACATGAATGTTTATCAAGTAATGAATATTTTGTTTTTCTTTTAAATGATTGATAGCGTTTTGAGGCATGACTTATATGATTGACTAATATGAGCCTTATGATAGTACCTTCATACCAACTAATCGATATTCGATAATCATGAAGGGTTATACAAAAACGCGTTAAGGATGGATATTTCATTAGCAATTTCTTATCTTGAATATTAGGTTGTAAGTTATCTATAAACACCCTTTGAATGTCAACATCTTGAAGACTATAGGAGAATTTTAAATAAAGGGATTAGTATCATTTCATAAAGTTTTTTATTTTCTCTTTAGGTCCTTGATTACAATGAACTAAATTTGTTAATGTAACTTGAGGACTGATGTTCACTTGAAAGTGTTGGAGGAAATCATTAATGAGTTGTGTAAAGGAGGTAATTGATTGTTTGACAATGAACAAAACCAATCCAAGGCCATATCTTTCAATAATCTAGAAAAGAGTTTCACTATGAGTGAATCTTCAAAAATAAAGTCTCTACACAAGGTAGTAAAAACTAACAAATGGTTATTAGGATATTTTTTACCATTGTACTTTCCAAAGCGAGGTATTTCAATGTTTTGTAGTATAGGTGTATTTAAAATAGTGAACATTAATGAACTATGTTTAAGGTATTTTGGATGTTTACTATTGGTTTGATTTTGTTTTAAGTTTCAAATTTGTTGTTGTAATCAGTGAAGCATAAATCTGCAAAAAATCCCGATTAATCGCGATTTTTAAAAAATCTGCAGGCTGGACGATTTTTTCCCCGATTTTTTGAAAAAATCATTGACTTTTTGGTCAATGATTTTTTTCCGTTTCAAACTGCAAATTCGCCAAAAAAACGTGTTTAAAATCTAGAAAAAAATGTGAATAAAATCGAGCTGATTTTCGCACAAGAAAAACCATGAGACCATGGCTTGTTGCTTACTATTATGCTTTGATAGATTTTTTCCAAGCATCCATAGCTTGTTTGAAAGCACCTGTTTTAGGCTTTTAGCCATAGCAGCAAGGAAATGAACTGCTTGATAAAATGCTTTGGTAGACATGTATGAAAAATGTAGTATAGATTAAGGCAGTTGAATCGCTTTGAAAATGTTCTGTAAAGAAATGTAGTCTCATGGTGATGGAATGTCAATACCCAGACAAGCAAATTGCTATGGATTGTCATGGCATTCCATCAATGTGAGACTGCATTTCTTTGAGGCATTTTTTCAAACAATTCACTGCCTTGTCTATCTTATTGCTTACTATTATGCTTTGGTAGATTTTTTCCAAGCATCCATAGCTTGTTCATAAGCACTTGTTTTAGGCTTTTACCCATAGCATGAAGGTGTTGAACTATTTGATAAAATTCTTTGGTAGACATGTATGAAGAATGTGGTAGCATAGAAAAGGTAGTGAACTATTTGAAAAAATGCTTCAAAGAAATGTGGTCTCATGGTGATGGAATGCCATAACAAGAAAATTGCTATGGATTGTCATGGCATTCCATCACCACTGAGACCACATTTCTTTGAGGCTTTTTTTCAAACAGTTTGCTGCCTTTTCTATGCTATTGTTTATTAGTATGCTTTGATAGATTTTTTCCAAGCATCCATAACTTGTTCATAAGCACCTTTTTTTAGGGTTTTAGCCAGCAGCAAGGCAGTTGAACTGCTTGGATAAAATGCTTTGGTAGACATGTATGTTTTGTGCAATGTAATCAGCCGATATGAATATAACCAACAAAAAATCTATTTTCTATAATTCATGGATTGAACTCAGATTCTTATTTGTTTCCTCAATGTCTCAGATGCTATGGAAATGCCATTACATTTTTAAAACAAGTAGTTTCTTACTATTTTTCTTCAATTTTTTATGGTTTTTTGTAAATCTACCAAAAAACCCTAGTTTTTCTACCAAAAACCAATATTTTGAAAAAAATCAACTAAAAATAAACAAATCTAATTGAAAATTTGATAAAAAAATAAAGAACTTTACCTGTTAGAGATGGACTCCAAATCGGATATTGGATTTCGCTCTCCACTGTGCGCCCGCCGCCGATGAGCCGAAAACAAATGTGAATGAGTGTTGGGCGCGGGCCTTTTTTTATATATATACTTCAACAAAATCAGATATCCGATTTGGATCGGATATCCGATTCCTAGAACTAAGTTTCCCTTTGTCTGGATCAGAATGAGTTTTTTTATATATATACTTCAACAAAATCGGATATCCGATCCAAATCGGATATCCAATTCCTAAAACTAAGTTTTCCCTCTGCCTCGGTAGTCACCCCAGCTCCAAAAAGTCAACTCACCATTTTCACGTTTTTGAGTCGTAGAAACACGTATTTTTTTCTCCATTACCACTTTTTGGCATACCATGATCATGCACATGCCCTGGAATTTCAAATACTAAGCAAGTAGATATATTACCTAGTTGAACTAGATCAGATACATGGTCAAAGTCGACCGATGATTCCATTTGTGTTAGTTCCAATGCAATCAGAGGGCGATACGTGTGAAGTGGGCTAAGATAACTTGTCAACCATTTGTGAACCCACTCCCCTGACTTACAATCATTCCAGGTTTGTGTTGTACATGAAGAACAAAAGCATGCCATCTTACATGTATCGATACTCCATGAACCTACATTTGAGCTAAGGAAAGAGTGCAACTCACTCGATCATGTTAGTGTACAACAATCCTCATATGGTGCAATGTTAGTATCATCCATCAACCAAAAAATTCTTTGAACTGAAGATGTACCTTCATTACCTGGACCCATCGAACCATTACACCACTTGACAATTGATCTTGCATCTGTCAACTGTGCACTGTCTTTATACTTTAACTCTTCTCATGCTAATGCTCTTTTCACGCATGCTCCTACACCGTCATGCTCCCCCTTTCCATGTCTGGCCTCACAAAAGTTCCATATATGTTGAACACGTGTAGTGAGATGCATCATGCACAACCAGTAGAACATGCGCACGTTCTTGATTTGTGCAGCACAGTTATCTGACCATATTATATGCCGATTGTATGATATGCCCCTCTGAGCCAAATGATTGTAGAACATCTAGAAGCAACCTTGCATGAACTCTAGAGAATGTGTACGATCATCACTAATATAAAAGTGATACTCCCTCAATACCTTCCTTTCGTCCTTTGTACTTTCAGTTGCATGTATGAATGCTATGTGCACAAATATTGAAACCTGTGTGGAGTTGTAATACTATGACTGCACCTCATGTTGTGGCTATAGAGTGTAGTTCTCTGCAAATTCAACCACTAATACTATGCTGCCAAGTGGAAAGGTGTCCTTGCATAGCTTCAATTGCGTGTCCAGCCATCCGGCTCTATGGGTATGCCTTGCATACTCATACACTAGATTCTCATGAAACATGGACATGAACTGATACTCTAGAATCTTCTGAATAACCAACTCACACCTTTTTGCTTCAGACCCATCTTTTGTAGCATATGCCACTATTTTATACTTCCCGAACTCTACTATTTTTTGTCCCACCTCATATGTGCTTTCCATATGTTGACATACTAGCATTCATTGCAAACCACTGCAATGCTCGCATGAACCATCCAAGCATGTTGTCTTATATAATATTTTTCCATCCTCTATTTCACATAAATTTTTTGATAAGAACTATCTTGAATATTTTGGTGGGGCTTCTATGCCACAATCCTACAAAACATCATTAGTATGCAAATGTAAATATATAGAACGATAAACATCATAATGGTTAGAGAATTCAATATGTAGTTTACAACAAGTAGTGCATGTGTGATTTATCTTGACATAAAAAGGTTTAATCATTTCAAAAAATCTTTGAGAAATACTAATTTGAGGATAATCATTTTGAAATTTATGAAAGAATTGGGTTTGAGTCTTATCCAAATAATGCTTTGGATGTGGCTCACGGTTTCAACTACTGATTCTCCTTCTTAGGACATCCCTTTGATTCGGAGATGGCCTTGTATTATTCTTCCAATAATCTTCAATTAGTGTTCTCAATGCTTCAACAACTGTTTTATCTTTGTGTGGCAGTCTCCTCGAGAATTCCCATAATTCATTTGAATTGGTTCCCTCAATTCTTTGCCACCTTTGAATGGCTTTTGATAAAGTTTTTCTATTAATTCCCATTTTTTCACTTGTCTTTTTAATGAGGCAAGATCTCTTTGTTTGGTAACTTACCAAATTCGATGTAATGACACATCAGGTGACATTACTATCCTTTGAGCGTGAGGTCTTACCCACACTGTCATAAGCATCCATTAGATTATTCACAATAGTGTTTTCACTTGATGCATTCGATGTTCTCAATCCAAGAGTCTTCATGATGTTTCTGTACTTTAAACCCCGCATCATTTGAACAAATAGTTGACATCTTGCAGTCTCATTTAGCCTTTCAAAGAACATTTTCCAAATCTTATCAGCATATCTTCTACAAGTGCATTTTGGAATCTTACCTTCCATGTGTTGCAAAATATCATCATCAATATTAATAAAAAACTTTGGCTTTCTACGCAAAATTCTAGGTGGTGTTCTCTTAGGTACATACATCTCAACATTAGCAATTTCATCAATATTTAATTGAGGTGGGGTAGATTGTGTACCTTCGATCGAGGGTGGAATAGAAGACATACCTTGAGGTTCACGTGGGGATGATGGCATACCTTGTTCCTCAACTCCAAGTGATGATGTACTCTCAACTTCAGATGTGTTGGATGGTGTCCAACCATACTCACTTGTGGTAGATGGTGTCCCTCCATATTCGCTTGTGCTTAATGGTGTCCCTTCATATTCACTTGCGGTAGAGGGTGTGTCTCCAACTACGGTATCTGCATCTCCCCTTGCACGACTCTTTCACATTCATGCCCTTTGTGCTGCCAATTTCTTTTCTCTTTTTGACAATTGAGGTTCCTCTTCAACTGGCTTGTTTTCATCAATCATTCCCAATTTTTGCTTTTCACAATATTCCCTCATCCATTTTTTCTCTTTATCTCTGATGGCTTGGAGCTGATCATCTGTTATTTTTTTCCTTTTAATAGTTTGTTTCTTTGGCATGACGAATAATTTTACCTGTGCAAAAAGTGATAAGTTGTCAAATTAACTAATTGAAAGCTTTGGAAGCATAACTTAATGAAAGCTTTGGAATCATACACAAAGAAAGTCAATGAAAGCTGATTTGTATAACTGTTTGACAAAATAACTCAATGAAAGCTTTGGAAGCATACACAAAGAAAGTCAATTGTTAAATTTAACAGAATTCCTCAAAGAGATGTGGTTTAAAAATGTAATAGGAAAGTGTATCAAATTGTTTGATTTAAAATCTCTATTGACAACGTAAGGTTGTAACATGACAAATTGGTGCAGGAGCACCTACGTCATGAAATTCCTTCAAAAGGCTAATTTGTTCAATTTTTAATGTTCAAGTAAATATGATGAGTGAAGGTGTTTAAATGATGAATTTCAATGTATTTGCATCATGAAATAGGTCACTAGGTGATATTATTGAAAATTTGCTTTTTATAACAAAAGTTGTCAATTATTGTAAAAATGTAAAATTGCACAAAAGCAGGAAGGTGAAGAGTCTTTTTTGTAGAAGGGAAAGGATGGGTTGATGAATATGAAGAGGTAGTTATTTCAACTGATTTAGACACCTTTAAAAGGAATTGTAAGCTCGTGAAAGGAAGATCTTGTATCCCAAAAATCCATAAAAATTAATAAAAAGACCTCTACTCAGTTATTTTGGAAAGCTTTTCTATTCTTGTTTTCAGGCTGCATAGTGATTCAAGAATTCTAAGATTTGATTCTTTTCAAGGAAAGAGACTTCTTTCATTCTTGAAAGTTGTAGGAATTGTAATTCAAATAATCAATCTAATTTGAACTTAGTTTCCTAAGTCTCGGTTTGTGGTTTCCTTAGAATTGTTTTGAGAGTCTAAAAAGTGATTCTTAGCCATTCCATCGATGTAGGGCTAGTAGGTCAGTGGAATGGATAATATTTAGTGTCTTTTCAATGTGAAGATGTGTGTGGTAGGGGTAAATAGAAATAAGAAGTTGGGATACTGTTGCATGAACAAAATTCTGAATTTTCTCATTCAAAAAAAATTGTGTTTTCAAGTAGGGTTTGAGGAAACAACATGTAGAGAAGCTTAGAAATGATTTCAAAATAATTTGCAGACATAATGAAGCATGTTTCAATTGTTGGGTAGAGTATAAACTTTTATAAACTTTTATAGTATGTTGAAATAAATTTTCTACTCTATTTTGTGAAATAAGTGTATAAACTTTTATAGTATGTTGAAAAGGATCAAAATAGGCCTGAGAATCTGTATTGGGATTGTGTAAATCCTTTATGATAGAAAAGGAATCACCCGATTAGATTGAATGTTGGCCTCCTAGAGATATTTGGCATTGTTTGCTAAAAATAGAGAATATGTAGAAACAGCGAAAGGAATGTTGTTAAGTGCTTGGGAATAGTCTCATTTGTGATGCCACAGTTGTGTCTATGCTTGGTAATGTTTTGAAGGTAGATTGTGAAAGATTTGATGATTTGGGCATATGTTTCCAATATATGGCAATGGTTTCTTGAATGCAAAGTAGTCAGAGTGTGTCTATACCGATATATTGGAATATTACAATCAAAACATGATGAAATTGGTATCTTAAAGGTCTAGTGACAGTGTTAAACTAATGTTGCTTGTTGTTGTTACAAATGGTGTTTAAGTGAAGATAGGATGATGGATGTGTTGATTTGAGCAAAGATATCTTAAATGGTTAGGATGATGTTTGATTGCAGGTCTAAGGAACAGAGGTGTTTGATTGTTTTTTCCTTGAAGGGGTAAGTTGAGTTGATGAGTGATTGTTGTATTGTTTATGACAAGAACAAAGTTGAAAGTTGATTCTAAAAATGGTTTGCTATATGGAGATGGTGAATTGGCTATTGATAGCCTTATAACTTGAAATGAAATAAATGGATTTTGGTTGAATGAAAAGTAGTTTTGGATGAATTTGACAAAGCTTGTATAAATTGATCTTTTACTCTTTATTGATTTGGGAAGGAAGTTCCCTAAAGAAATGATGTTGTTGAGTGGCTTGGCAATCTGATATTGCATCACAAACAAACAATTTGATCAACATGGAATAATAAAACAAAAAATGAAAGCAAAGCCATAATAGAATGAAAGAAAATAAATGTACAAAGATTTCACATACCTTAAAAAGCAAAGTTTCAATAGAGAGTTCTACCCAATTATGCAGCCTTTGCTTCTTCCTTCCTCAAACTCCTCAAAAATTTGACTTCTTCAAAAGCTTGTTCCCCTCCAAATTTCAATTGTATATCAATTATCACTATAATTCAAACTTGAATTGATATTATATGCCTCTCAACGTGAACACTCTGCTATTTCATGCAAAGGTGATGGAAAGAACATTCAAAAGGTGATGGACTCTCAAAATCATACATTCACACTTCACTCAATCACCAAAAAGCTACTTTTTGTCAGAGCATGCTCAAAACCAAGAGAATATGCAAAATGTGGGCTAACATCACAGGTATATTGTAATTTTTTACCATTTTTAGTGATAACACGAGCACGTTATTTAATCCTAAATGAGCATATATCTACTAGTTAATAACACACTCACATTATGATAAATTTGGTTTTTTTAAGCTTTAGATGGTACATTTATAGGGTAGAGGATTAAGGGTACTAGGGAGAGAGCTAGAGGGAGTGAGAGAGAGAGATACCTGAGAGAGGGAGATGAGAGAGAGAGAGAGAGGAAGGGAGTGAGAGAGAGATAAAGGAGGGAAGGGCTAAGGGTAGAGGGTAGAGGATTTAAGGGTAAAGATTTTAAGGTTTACAATTAAGGGTAGAGGGAAGAGAGATAGAGGGAGTGACTGAGAGGGAAAGACCTAAGAGAGGGAGAGGGGATATGAGGGAGAGGGTTGAGAGAGGGAGAGAGAGAGACCTAACAGAGG
>VDFB02218447.1:0-22747 GCA_007258455.2 Sequoia sempervirens | reverse complement strand
TTGATTGTTTCATGGCTAATGCTGATCACAATGCGCCATCCAGTCAAGCTTTTGTTGCGATTCAAACTGAGACATCTCCAAGAGTAACAATCGTGACTCAAAATGAATCTGTTGTTGTTTCAAATACAATTGTTGTTTCAAATGCAGACACATTGGATCTTCCTCCATGGTTGAGTTCAATCACTCTAAAAAGAAAGAAACAGGCAATCTCTCTAGATGTATTTGATTTCCAGCAGTTGAAGAAATCAAAACCAAAAGCTACAAAGAAGGCTAAAATTGTTTTACGGGTAGTTGTGGATAGCAACAAAATGAAGTATGCAAAGATAGTTGAACCCCTTGCAGACAAGTCACCAGAAGAGATTCAAGTTTCTGATTATAAATTCACAAGGATGGATTTAGGCAAGCAAACACATGCTGGTATGATGCAAGACGCTCAAAATTTTGTAACTGTTTTAACACATAGTTACAATGAGCTTTTGGAAAAGAAGGAAAAGCTGAAAGAAGAGAATTCACAGCTCATCTCAGTCATTCAGAAGATTGCCAACTCTTCAGAGCAAGTTAATCCATTAACTTCTTTCACTTATGAAGAATCAGTCAAGCAATTGGAGAAAATTGTGCAAAAAGCCAAAGCAGTTGATTCTTGGGTAACACAGCTGATTGATCAAAGCATACCAATGATTGAAAAGACATTACAAGTTCTGAACAATGTCAGAATAGCAAAAATAAAGTTGAATCAGACTTTGGAAGCTTTCAAGCAAAGTTTGGATTCACTTGAAAAAGATTTGAAAATTTGGCATGAGATAGATCAAATCAAGTTACAAATTCTATGCAGCAATTCAATCCTACCAAACAGAGAAAAATACATAGAATTTGAAGAACTCATGACAAACAAGTCATTGGTTATTCAAGATCTCATCAAAGATATCCAAGCTACACTAGAAATGAGTGATGAAGTTCAGCAAGACATCCTTTCTAGCTTCGAGAAAATCCCTTGCAGAATATTGAATCATGAAGGAGAATTACTTACAGCTGATATGGTCACTACAGAAATGACGACAAATCTTCGTCAAGAGCTAGAATCAGAATAGTTTACTATGGATTCAATTCACAAGTTTGTTAATCATCGAATAATCCTTGATAAAATGCAAACTGTTTATGAAGAGCATAGATTAGCGACGATAAGATATTTTGATGTAATCTTGAAGACTATTGCGGTTGCCAAGAACACACTAGGCCCCGATCCAGCTGAGTTGCAAGAAATTATCAGCAGATTTCAATCTTTCAAAGCTAGGATTGATATAGAATAAAATGTTTTATCTTTATGCATTTTGTTTTCGACAAACTACATGTAAAAACAAATTTTGTAATCGCAAGTGTTTCTTTCCCTTGCAGTTTTGTAAATTGTAATTACATGTAATCAAGGTACAAGTTAAATTACAATAGGACTTGTAATTTGAAATAAGTCAATTGCAAGTAGTTGGTGGTTGAGAGAATTTCTCAAGTTAGTTGGGATCCTCCCACCTTTTTCTCATGACCTCTCTCCTATAAATACTTGAGAGGGTCCTTTGTAATTGATATCTTTTTGGCAAGCAAGAAAACTCTGCAGAATTTTGTACTCATAAAGACTTTGAGCTTTATAGTTATAAGTTTATCTTTTTCAAATAGTATCAAAGAGTTGCAGATTTCAGACTTTGTGTTGAAATCTTACTTTGCATCCATTGTGTTCTTTTGTCATTTTGGAGCATTACTTTGTGATTATTTGGAGATTGTAGAAGATTGCTAGGGAGAGCTTCAATCAAAATATTTTCAGTCTTTGTGCTGTAAATGTTGAAGATTGAATTCATAATTTAGAAGTTAAGAAGAATTGCAAGTCTTTGTGCTCGTAACGATTCTCGTTCATAGTAGTTAATAGATACATCATATTCACAGACTTTGTGTTGTCTTATGTTGTATATTATCATTAGAATTATCTTACAAAAGGGTAGATAGGATTGCAGATTTTCAAGACTTTGCGCTTGGAGTTGTTTTCCTGTCCCGAAGGAAGTGACGGAAGTCTTTGAGCTTTCAGGAAACTTCATTTCCTTTCTACTGAATTTATTGCAAGCTGCTGTTAAAATCTATTTAAAAGTCCAGATTACTTTTTCTGTGAAGACAAAAGAGTTTAATCTTTCCTGAAACAAGAGGATAGATTATTGTTCCACCCATATTTGCTTTTAGTTATTTAGATAGGGGGAGCCTTCCTTAAATAGAGAGTTTAACCACACATCAGAAAGAAATTACATTTTGTCAAACCTTAAGTTTACAAAATATTCAACCAACACTATATAATGTTTATTTATTTTTATTTTTTAATATATTAGTAATTTTATATATTAAACATTATAATATATCTATGCTATGTGGTATTTTAAAGTTAATTCAAGCTTTATATATATATATATATATGTTAATTTTATAAATAGACATTTTATTTTTTGTAAAATTATAAATTGTTTATTTATTTTTTATAAAATTATAAATTGTTTATTTATTTTTATTTTTTAGTGATTTTAGATATTAAGAATTATAATATATCCATGCTATGTGGTATTTTAAACTTAACTCAAGCTTTATCTATATATATATATATGATTTGTATATGTTTTTGTATGTACAAACCCAAAATGAAACCCAACCCCAAAAAAAAATTGTCAAACCCACAAACTGAATTCACAAACCCAAACCAAAACTAGCAATTTTGCTATTTTATATAATGATATAATATATATATATATATATTGGAGTCTCTCATAATGTTGCATATTTGTATTCTTTCCTATGCTTGTGGAGTTCATTATTTGTTCAATCGTGGGCATCTGTCACCAAATGCATCACTTAAGTTTTATGTGCCCTAGGTCTAACCAAGGTTGGAGTAGACAAATTACCTTTACTATCTTGCTTTATGATAGGATGTTCCCAAATGGTGTGCATTCTATTTCAATAAAACTAAGACATTTTCGGTGCCATACTTCCTGAATTATTTATAGATATATTTTAGCAAGAATGGAGAGTCAATATGTCAACACCTAGTTTCTCAAGGAGAGAAGAAATTTGGTTGTGGTGAAGTTGTAGAACATATTATGCACTGTCAAGCAAATGGTTTCAAGTTTCAACATTGTCAAAGAGCCTTAAGTTGCACTGACATATCACTATCTTTAAAGAATTGTCAATAGATGTTTGTTGATGGCAAATATGCTTGTGTTAAGTAATATTGAGACTTTGCAATTTTTTGTTACGTATGTGATTGGCTTGTAACCACTAGTATTGCATGTGTAACATACAATCACAAAGACGATATTAGATGGAGTGAAATTAAATTAAAATATAATGTGCATGTAACTCCTCATCACTCAATATTATATTCATGGATCATTTACCAGAACCTAATGTGTATATGGTTTATGCTTTGATAATTCTATCTACTGTTGCTCAAAACAACAGAAATTCAAACATTAATGGTTGAGAAAGCATCTTGTTCAAAATCAGCTAATATCAGCCATGCTTTGAGGTAGAAGCTTTTAACATGTAAGGACTAGCTAAAAATCTAAATGTTCCTTTTCAGACAGCATTACAACTGGTTGATGAAAAAGATTTCTGTCCACAGAGTATAAACTTTAAAGTTTTACACCATAGTCTTTTACAACCATAAAAATGCATTGGTTCTTCTTTCTCTAGGTTCATCCAACAGTTCATAGATGAAAAGGAAAACAAATTGCTCTGTCCGTCGGATCTGGTCAGAAATCCTAATTTATGTCCACTTGCCTATTAGTATAATTTACACTTTTTATGCAAACAAACAGATAATTATTTCTAAACAAGAAAAATACATCAAAGAGAAACTCCTTAACTACGTCATGCAATCAAGCTACAATTATAGCAATAAACAGTAGTATTGAGAATTTACTCAGCTACTCTTCTATCTGATAATAAATATATATATGAGAGCACAACTCCCTCCTAAGCTATTGCATGCATTCAATCTGCAACTGTAACTTATAATAAAACATTAGAACTGACAATTTGTTCATCTGCACTTCCATCTGCTTAGAACCCAACCACCAGCTTTTGTTGTCATCTTCCCAAGCATTTTGTGCCATACATAGGTTTCCAATGCTTCCACAATCCTATTGAACAAATTTAAGATGTTTATTCATGTTATTGGCGATTAGAAAACAGCAGCAAAAAAAGAAGTAATAATCATTGTGATTGCTCTTTCAGAAGATAAATAGCCAAAGCATTAAAAAATATTTGTTTGACTTTTATACCTTTTCATTATGATATCTTGGATAAACTTGACTTTTAGGGTTAGGCCACCCCCAAGAGCCAGACTTTTCATTTGTAGAAATATGATACTCATTATGATACCCTTGACTATTGTTCTGGCTTGCATCTCTTTTATTCAGTTCACCAACTTGTCTTTGTACTTTTGGTTTTAGTGCCTCCAACTCATCCACAATTTCTTGTAGTCTCTATTTAAAAAAGCAAAAAGGATGTTTTAAAAACAATAATTTGAAAAGATGTTTAAATACGTTAATGAAAATAAGGGTCCACAGCAGAGAATATACACTAGCAAGCCTGAAGAAAATATAAGAAACAAATGAAGTTTACATAGAAAATAAGCATATTGATGGAAAAGCCATGGGCAGTTTAGAAAAACAGAATTCTTTATATAAAAACAAACTATTTAAGTGGGGAGAGCAAAACTTGCGCTTAATTGTGCTACAGCATATATAAAGTCAAAACAAATGGAATTCTGAAAATAGAAAAAATGGTTACCTTCTTGTAATTCACCTTCTCCTTGGCAGCATATGTGGGATAATCTGGATGTTGAGGTATGGTTTCAGAAACTAGACTGTGAAAAACATAAGAGTACGAATGTTAATAAACAATTCAACATGAATGAATTACCCGAAATGACTCATTTATAAGTTCTACAACTTGAAACTTAGACATTGGAGCTGGGCTAATCCATTTTAAGGTCACTTTTTGTGATGCAAGAACAACAGTAGTGCAGGTAAGTCATTTCAGAAACTAAACTGTTGATAAAAGAAGCGCATGAATGTCAATGAAGAGTTTTACACAGATCACTGACTCCAAATAATTCATCCATTTTTACAAGTTTTATGACTCTACAAAGCCCTAGGGATTGGGGCAATACATTTAGGTCACTTATTAACAGTAGTTCAGGTAAATCATTTTGGCAGACTTCTGACCTGAAGTTTATCCAAAGTTCAAACAGTGAAGTCCATATAGCACAGTATTACTAGATTCAACAAGATAGCAAGAGTTCAAAACTAATTGGGTTAAAATCACCCTGACTATGAATATCCAACACGAGTCCAAAATCCAAGTGAATAAACATGGTCTTGATTGAATGAGAGAAAACAGCAAAATAAATCAATCATGTCATTATTTCTTATTCTATTTCTGAATATTCACAGAGAGTTAACTGCAATGGAGTTGTTATTCCAACAATTTACAGAGTGGCAAATCAATAAAGTTGTCTGAGTGTAACTTTGATGAAATTTAGCCTACTGTTAAAGATTAAAATAATTCCTAAAATAACAAATCCATTGATTAGGCATTTTCTCTCTTGTGTGTTCATGAAATTTAACTAGGGATCATTTTCAGACTAACAAATAAATTGATAATTTTTGGATAAGCAAATTTGTACACAAAAAATAAAATCCTCCGAATGCCAAATTTTATATGGTGTTAGCATTTTAATTCGCACTTTCCAGTGTGACACAAAGTGAAATAGATGTATGCTAAAATAACTCTTCAAAATAGAAAGGAAAAGCTCCTTATAAATAAAAACTAACCTAATATGCACAATATATGCTTGCTATTTACAATCTTTACAATGTTTTATGGGGTGCTAAATAAAATTGTGTGTGCATCTTTTTGGATTCACCTAGGGCAAAAGGCTAGCACACACTTCAACACAAAGCAAAAGCATTTTTACAAGGTTGCATGGACACAAATATGGGTTCAAATATGGATACAAGTATTTTTAAGACTCCCCAGTATGAATACAACTGGCTATGGCAATTATATATACATATATATATACTATTCAAGATGACTTCACTTTCTATTTTGAAAGAATAGTGACGGAGTCTGGCAGCCCCAATGGTTACGGCTTTGATACCATTTTAGCCCTGTTCAGATGACTTCACTTTCTATTTTGAGAGAACAAGGACAGAGGCTAACGACCAAATAGTTACAGCTTCTGATATTACTTAAAACAAAAGTACAGCAAAAACATAGAGCAATTATTATTTCTGGTTCTCCAGATCACATAAAAATGCAAGAGAATAGCATACTCTAATAATTGCAGATTCCTTTAAACTTCTCGACTCTCCCTAGACTTAAAGACTCTCTAAAACTACTGATGCCCAATACACTTCCAAACGCGCATACAGTTATTAGAATTTATTGACCTAAAGAAGAGGTAAGATCGAATCTTACCAATACTACTGGGTAAACCAAACATGACAAAAAGGAGAATTATTGTACCAAAATGGCCAACAGTGTCAATCCTTTCATGTGGTACACAACATTTTCTTTATTGTGGTTGGAAAGTAAGATCACAGCTGTCCACCGAGTCATCAGAATTGGGAGAAGGTATCTAAGGCTCAAAATCAATGTCATCAAAGACATCTTTACTTTTAAGTGGTGCCCATAATGCAAGAAACTAGAAGCAATGTTTTAGATTCCAATCTTGTGAAGCATTGCAATAAAGTAGGCTGACTGAAAAATATGGTTCCAATTGCAAACTTTGATTTACAATTATTGCTCTAACCATCTCTTGGGAGAAGGAATAATCTGGATTTATTTTCTCTGGTCCAGCAAACTGAAGGAACCTTTAATTTGTTTGGTAGGATAAGCATGGCAAGTAATGATCCAATTGAATGAAGGTCTTCGAACTGAGTCAATAAGATACAAGAAAGACATTTTTGTTTGTATTTTCAGGATTGTGATTTCAGCATAATTGTCTCTGTAATAGATAGGAGGAGATATACAAACTAGTATGTTCCAAACTTTCAGTAGCTAAAAGGGCACTTTGGAGATATTTTCGATTGACAATTCTCATCTTGATTTGTCTTTGGGAAAAATAATTCAAGAATCAGAACTTGACATCAAATATCCTTTCTATATTGAACCCTAGATTTGATGAACTTGCAGAAGTATGCATGAATGTTCCTGGTAAATCTCTGCTGAGATAATCAGCTACAATATTGTCTTTTCCTGCTATATGCTAGACTTCATAATTGTATTGATTGAGATAGGCTTGCCATCTCACATACTTACCTCAACCATCTTTCTGACCATGGTCTTTCTCGTCAAATGTGAGAAATCTGCTGCAATCTGTTCTGATAATGAAATGTTTGAGACACATAAGTTTCAATTTTCAAACAAAAAAAATTTATACACTTTCTAACTCCGTAGATTTATTTCTCTAATGAAATCCATCTTTTTACATCATAAGGAAAAACTCCACTTGCATATTCAAAAATAAGTTCTTTCTTATCTTTAATAAAGACAAGAAATACTAGCCATGCAACATCTAAAGCATCTGTATATGGAACAAATTCATCAGTTGAAGGGACATATAAACATAGGAGATTACTTATCTTATTTTGAATTTGCTTGATAGTAGTAGTACGAATCTCAAACCATTTGAACCTTTTCTTCTTTAGCAGCTGTTGTAATGTCTCTCTATCAAATCCTACATCTGGGTAAAAGCTGTTGACATAATTTAAGATTCCCAAGAATGCTTACAGCTTCTTTTTATCAAAAGGAACTTCAAAATCTAAGACTTTTCTTTTTATATTAGACTGGACCTCAAAGACTTCATTATTAACTATCATATCTAAGATATTACAAGAGTTTTTACACCATTGAATCTTGTTAAGGGACGGAACAATTCCAGCATTATAAGCTAAATTATAAAATGTCTACAGATGAACCTTATGGTCATCTAAGTTTATGCTGGAAATGAAAATATCATCAATATAAACACCAAAACAATCTCCAATGCCTCTATAAATTATATCCATCCACTCCTGGAAATGAGTTAGTGTGTTCATAAGACCAAATGGCATAATAGTCCATTAATAGTGTTCGAAGGGCAACTGAATGCTGCTTTGTATTGGTCTTCTTCTTCGATCCTTATCCAATAAAAACCTGACATGAAATCAAATTAAGAAAAGATTTTAGAGTTGGCCACTTTTTGTGATAAATATCTTTTATTAGGGATAGGATAAGGAAAGGGTTTGGTGATCATGGCAAAATTCTAAAACCTTTTCCCTTGTGTTGATCATGGCAAAATTCTAAAGACACTCGAAAATTCTCTCCTAATGCCTTGAATCTGAACAACTTTTTCTTCCATCAGTCCTCCAAACAAATCCTAGCTCAAATATTACTCTAAAAACTCCCTAGGGTTCAGGCTGTTTTCAAAACCTTGATTTTTCTGATGACAACAAAGATTTATGACATTCAGTTTCAATTTGATTTTGCTGATGATTGCTAGAAAAAGGAAGAACTTGAATAAACTAGACTATTGATTAGTGTTCTTCTTGATACAATATGTTGTTTTCACATTGAATGTTATAAGAAGGAAGAATTTGAATGAGAAAAACTGCTGTTTACTGCTATAAGCCTGATCTTTCTTCAAAATTTCCTGTTTGTATTTACTGTTGTATGGAAAAATAGACCCTTTCTGCTGTGACCTGCCGTGCCTTTGTCTGTTTTGCAACTTTCTATGTTTTGAATTCTGCTGTTATTCTTTTGTGTTCTGCTCTTATTTTGCTTTCTGCTGAAACCCTCTGCCCTGTGACCTGCTGTAGACCATTAAAGCCCTGCTCTGTTGTTGATGAAAGCTTGATTTTTGTGTTCTTCTACGTTTAGTTCTGTTGTTCCTTTCTGCTGTGGCCTGTTCAAACTTCAATTTCTATCACACTCTTGGTAGCAAAGAAGCTTTATTTAACGAGTGTTCTATCTCAAACTAGGCACCACTCATTTTTAAACCCTTGCTTTACTATTGGCAATTTCTGCTATTTTAAAACTTGTTTTGTTCTGTCATCTGATTGCTGATCCCAAGTGTGCGCCTAACAGCAGAGCACAAATCTTATTTTTGAAAATCTTATTTCTGCCTTTTGAGTTGCACCGTTGCACCCCAAGCAAGCACCTATATGTGTGATTACAATTTGTTTTTTTTTTTGCTTGTTTAACAGTGCCCCTGCATGAGCCACATGCACCTATGAATATGATTTGAAACTTTGACTTTTGAAATTTATTTGTTCTTTGATGAGGTGTGAACCTCATTCCCAAACATGTAGCTCTGTATAGGGTTATTTGACTTTGCATTGAACTGAGATATTCCTTTGGCAAAGTATACACTTGCACCCCAAACATGCACTTACAGAGGCTTTTTTTTTATGTTTGCATTTTAAGTTCACTCATTCTTTGTTGAGGTGTGCACTTCTTCCCTAGGCACACATATGACAATATTAAACTTGAAGATTTTTTTAATCTCCACTATCAAGTGTGCACTTGATGCTCTTGCATACACCTCTAAATGGTGACTTCATTTTCAATTTCCCCCCTCACAGGTGCACACACCTCACACTTCCACATGCACCTGATAACGGAAACTAGAACTTTGGACTTTACCTTTCTCAAGCATGCACCTCAACACCATACTTAGCCAATTTTCGATCTAAACAGCTTATTCTCAAAGGTGCACCCCTCAATCTCACATGTACACCTTCACATTGAACTTGAAACATGACTTTCATCTTTTTAGTCAAGTGAGCCCTTGACAAACATAACTAAACAAATTCTTCTAAGTTTTGAACACTTCAATTCTGTAATGTCCCCTTTTAGGATATTCTTTAAAACAACAATATTTGCTCAACATATGGCAATAGTTTTATCCAAGATTAAGAAATTTATGATAATAATCAGATCAATAAATCATAGCACAATACCCAAGGAGTCAGATCGTGAATTCCCTAGCAATACATTGCAAAACTGCTGAATTAAAGGACCTCATCCCTAACTCAACGATGACAATACCAAGAACCCCGTTCTAGCTTGTCAAGGCACAAAAGACCCCATCCTTCCAACCCTTAGCCCACCACGTGAGCCCGGACCCCGTTCAATTTGCAAATACTACCTAGAATTCACAAGTGATAGCTTCATGTATTTGCTAGACTATTGCTGATTAATATTTCTTGATGGATTGACACTTCAATCCTTGAATAATAATTGTATTCTTTAATCAATGATTGTTGTTTGAATCTATTTTCTGTAGTATATTTATTAATGCCTCAATTGCTATTGATTTCTCTTTTTCCACTTGATACCTCTCCCCAATAACTTGTTCTCCCTTTTATATCTTCCATGGCGGGGAGAGTTACATCTTTTCATTAATATTTTTACCTTGGCAAGGGATACATCCCTTCATAACCAAGCGCTACCCATTAAACCTTTATAATTATTAATTATATGGTTTTTTGTGGTATCACTGCATTAGAGTTCTTTTTAAGTAATCGCTGTAATTAGTTTTCTTTGCATATATTATGGAATCGCTGTCTAACACATTCCTTAATTGACCCCTATCGATCCCTTTGTAGAATCGCCACTCTTTATATCTCTTTGGTCAAGGATAAAGGCAGCGATCTAGAGTTATCAATGCTGCAACTTTTCTAACATGGTGGAGGCATGACAGTCCTCCCTTCCCAATATTGCTTGTCCACAAGCAATTTTAAATTTGGATGATCAAAAATCTCTACTCCTTCCCAAGTGGAGTCTTCCATAGGAAAATTCTTCCATTTAACCAAATATTCTGGAATAACCTTTTTCCTTAATTTCCTCTCTCATGTCAATGATAGCCTCAAGTTCCAAAATTAATTTTTCTTTGTCATCAAGCAGGGGTAATTCCAGACATGGCGTAACATGTTGACCTATCACCTTCTTAAGGTGAGATGCGCGAAAAACATAATGAATGTTACTATTTGCGGGTAACTCCAATTCATAAGCAACTTCACCGGTTCATCTTATAAACTTATAAGGCCCATAGAATCATGGCTTGAGTTTTTCTCCTCCACTTCCTTTGAGGGAAATTGTTTATATGGTTGTAGCCTTAGGAAAACTAAGTCTCTAACCTCAAATGTCCTTTTGGATCTACGACAATCAGCATACATCTTCTGTTGATTTTGGGCATGTTGCAGGTTGTCTTTAAGTGTGTTTAGAATATCTATACTTTGTTGCACTAAGTCTCTTGCCCCCAATACTCTGCAATCTGTAAGGATCAAATCTCCAAATGATATCACCTCATACCCATAAAGTGCTTTGGAAGGGCTCATCCCTATTGACATATGATGAGTAGTATTATAACAATATTCTCTGAGATGTAGCCACAAAAGCCAAGTTGTTTGCTGCCCTATGATATAATTGCGCAAGTATCCTTCAAGCCATTTATTTACAATTTCAGCTTGCCCATCTGTTTGTGGGTGGTAGCTAGTGCTTGGGGCAAGTTCTATTCCTGCCAACTTAAAGAGTTCTAGCCAAAATGAACTTAGGAATCTACTATCTCTGTCACTAACAATGTGCTTAGGTAGCCCATTTAGTTCTTTAAAGAAGAGATCGACTAATTGTGGTGCCCTATATTCACAAGATATTGCATGAAAATGACCACACTTAGTCAATCCACCACCACAAATATGCAATATTTCCCTTGTACCTTTGGTAGTCTTGTAATGAAATCCATTGAAATTCTCTCCCATTTTTTATTTGTTATTGGTAATGGTTGTAACGACCCGCTGGAAATGTTTGTTCTACCTTGTTTCTTTGACAAACCATACATTCCTTAATATGCTTCAAAATATCCCCTTTGAGACCTTTCCACGAAAATCTTTCCCATGCTTGCTTGTATGTTTTATAGTAACCTTGATGACCCGCTAATGGAGTGTCATGGTATGCCCTCATAATCTTTTATTTCATTTTCGATCCTAGGATGAGATATATCCTATCTTTATAGAGAATGAGCTCCTCCGCCACCTTGTACTTATCATTTTGTAGTTTCCCTTCAATTATATCATTGTATCTTTATAGAGAATTGTAATGTCCCCAATTTAGCCCTCCGCTCTTCATTTGGTTTTAGCCTATTTCTGGGAACTCGTAGGCTAAGCAGAGGCTTGAATCAGGGTTTCCAAACTTCTTGGAGGACGTTTTCGTCCTTTTGCGGAGCTTGCACTTGGAAATGTTGAACTTGGATTGCGGATTCCTTCTGGGTTTTCTGAGAGCTTCGCGTTGGTGGTTTGGGTTTGGCATTCTGAGCACTTTCGAGAATTTACTATTTTTAGTAAATTCTATTTCTGGCAGTGGTCCTGTTGGCTTTGGCTCGGTTGGCTCTCATCTTCAGTATGTTCATTTGGTTCGATCAATGTTGACCTTGGGAAGCATTTTTGGTGAGATATCCAGTTGATTTTAAAATATTATACTTTAATGTTATATTTTATTATTGTGACCCCTTGGTCTAGTGAAACAACTTTAAGTTGTTCTTAAAAAGGGGACTTGGAAGGGTGGTGCCTCATGCTGATGATTTAATATTTTTCTTAAGGCCAAAAACAATGCTTTAAAAGAGGACGCCTTTTTATGAAGTGAAGATTTTAAAATAAATTAAAAAGTTAAATTGCCTTGAGAAAAGGGATGCCATCTTTGGAGGGAAAAGGAGTTACTTCAAATTTGAAAATTATGGTTTCTAGAACCTTCTGGAAAGTCATCACAAGTTTATAAAAGGAGGTCTTGGTCTTCATTTTCAACATCTGATATCTTGAGTATTGTTATGCTGCCGAAATGGTTGCTGGATTGCTTCGAGGAATGAATGCCTCCTAGCTTGGGCTCAACTTCGTGCTTGAGAGATAGCACCTAGTAGAGAGGTTTGCTTGTTTTGAGTGAATTTGTAGTGAGGTTTTGCATTGTTTTGATGATCTTGCATTTTGTAGCTGAGTACTTGCATTTCTATCATATTCTGGATGTTGCTGAATATCATAGCTGATTCGAAGTTTCATTCATATATCAAAAATAAAAAAAGATATTGTTCTGGGTGTTGGTCATATCATCTTCTCTACTTGGGGCGACCTTACTTGCAAATTTGTGGGATTTTAATGAAGTTTCTGATTTTATAAAGCAAATTCGTCATTTCTTGAAAGCCCTACTTTCTGGAGTGCTTTGGGATCCGTGCCATTAATTAATAGCCACTTTTAGCTGTCCCTTCTCATAACTAAGCTAGGCGCCATCTTCTTGAGGGTCTATTGCATCAGATTTGAAGTCATTTGGGTCAGTTTTGAGTGAGTTGTGTGCATTTCACTGAGTTACTGTACTGCTGGTTATCATTTTCAGTCTTGGTTCTGTCATAACAGCTTGCATAAAATCTATCATTTGAGTTAGGTTTTGAAAGGAGAGACATTGAGAGTATTAAGGAAAGCATTGTACTTTGTTGCAGCATTGGGAACACTCTTATCTTGTGCTTAACAGATAAATCTCTGATATTGTAAGCTGAACAGTAGTACTGTCAGCATCTTTCTTATTCTTGCTAATCTCATATTTGTAACTGCCCACTGAATAAGTGGAAGAGGCTGGCTTGCCGCCTATCTACAGTTGAATTGCATTGTAATATCTTTCATCTCCGCCTTATGGTAGCTCCATTCCCACTCCGGGTTTGAAAGCACATTCTGGGTGTTGAGTTTATTCGAAGTTGCATTTGTATTTTAAATCTCCCACCAAATGGTTTCATTCCACTCGCCTGGGCAGTACATACTTCTGGTGTTGAGTTATTTCGGGCTGCAGTTCGATTTATTGTGTTGGAGTCGTTGATTTCATCCTTCTTTGCTATATATGATGTACCTCTCTTTGTTGAGATTGAGTGCGATTCTTGCAAGAGTTATATTAAATTGTTGGTTTTGATTATCGCACCTTTAACGAAGTCCCCAGATGTTAACTGTACTTGGAAAAATTTGAAAAAAATTGGTCCGATTATTACAAGAATGAGTCCTTTTATTACAAGAATTCACATTCACTATTATTGTCCGACCAGGGAAAAGCCACATCATTGCTGACCAATTGTCGAGGATCAAGTTAGGTGAACCACCCAAGGGATTAAATGAAGACTTCCCGGATGCTCACCCATTTCAAATTGCGGCAATACCATTGGTATGAAAGCATCAAAGAATACCTTCCTACTTCCACATTTCCGAAGGAGATGCAACCAAAAGAGCGAAGAAAACTAGTATTGAAGAGTAAAACATTCCAACTCATCAATGGACTGCTATATAAAATGGGGTCAAACCTGGTACTACGGCAATGCATCATGGAAGAGGAAATTTCAGGAGTACTTAAAGCACACGAAGGACTAGTTGGAGGAGATATGGGATCAGATGCTACAACTCGTAAAATCCTATTGGCAGGTCTATGGTGGCCCACATTGCACACCGACACCCAAGAATGGGTGGTGGGATGTGATAATTGCAAGAGAGTCGACAAACCACTGAAGAGAGATTAAATGTCGTTGTTCCTATCTCTATCTCAAAACTTTTTGAGAGGTGGGCACTTGTCTTCATTGGCCCGTTGAAAGTCAGACAATTACATTGATGTCGATACATAGTTGTTGCCACAGACTACCTAACAAAATGGGCAAAGGCTCGAGCACTGCCAAAGAACACTGTTGTTAGTACGACGAGATTCATATACGAGCAAATTGTGATGAGGTACAACATCCCAATACAGATCACCAGCAACAGGGGAGGACACTTTGTCAACCATGTCATTCATCTAATGATGACAGAATTCCAAATTTTTCAAAATTTATGTAATAACCCTGACCCGATAGGCCAAGATTATTATCGATTTCTCTTCTAGTTTGACAATTCTACTTGTCAAACTAATGTAATCCTCAGATTCACAACTTCATTGAGTGCAACAACATCAGTATTCATATAAAATATTGATCTTTGTAGAAACCCAAACTGCTGCCAATATCTTAAGATTGTTGAAGTATTTAAAAATGAACTGAGGTAGTGAATGAGAATTAGCAATACCAACACATAACTCCTTCTGTATTATCCCCTTAGCAGTAATGGCAGATTACAATACAGGTATTTTTTCATACAGTTCCTATGTGACTAATCAAAAGTTTTCCATGACAATGGTTTATACAATACATTCATCAACTTATATATTTTTCCACAAATTCATGATAATGGATATGCCTTATATGTTCATAGCACAATACTCAGAACACGATGTCAACTCCAGTTTACATGTACTCAGAGTTATATTCATATGGAAGATGTTACAAATGCAATAATGGGTATACAAGACATTATATGCTCAAAATGCAAAATATTACAGGAAATGCACAAAAAGCTATAAAATTCCATACCCGTTCCAATCAGCACTGCAGTCAACAGATGGACATGACAATGACAAATGAATAACTCCTACAATAGAGGAATTCTTCCTTAACTCATAAATGGCTCCCACAGTTTCAGTACTCTAGTGACATTTGGTCAACATAGAATGGCATATAATCATGCCAGCAATAAGCAACAGGACCAACGATGGCAAGAGCAAGAATACCCGAGATACCAGAAGTCGTGCCTCAGTAATACAGAAACAATACTCCCATCTCAGATGTTTGTACTCCTCAAGTTGCCAGTATGCGCCATTAATGAACTCAACAGGTTACAAAATTATGATAAATAATTAAGCCGTTTTCTTGCCACACTAACTCCTTTCCAATTTCCATCTCAGGCCCAAGGCAATGTCGATAGCATATTCAATGCCGATAGGAGAAATGCTAGCACCAATATGAGTTTGAATGTAGAGAAGCGGCTATGAGTAATGTTGGTGTTTAAATTAGCACCTCTGGAGTGCTTATTGTAAACGTTCAGCTATTTCAAATGTTTTGCAACACTTCTTCGTTATTTAAAGAGGAGAAGTCCCTCTCTACTGAAAGCAATGCGTAAGGAAGGGAATGGTAAACTAAGGTTCCTATCTTTTTGTACTTCAGCGGTAGGACACAAGGGTGCACAAACACAATGCGGTAGCTAGCTTTTCTTGGTTTCTACGATCTTAACTATGACTATTCTAGCTTTTAATCTATCCAATACCTTCAAGGTAAACAGAGCATGAGGGTAAAGGAGCGGGAATGAAGGGTTTGGATCACCTGAATTCGCCGTCTCCTGAGAATATGACCGAGGCTCTGAACTCTCGGGTATATACCGGGATAAGGTTGGTACAAGCAAACACTCTTTATGGTAAACTAGATCTGAGACCTGCCAAGGAGGAGGAACCCCTATTCAAGGTATGGGCTAGGAAATGGTTTACAAGAAACAACAAATTGACGATGTTTTGGCCAACAATCTTGCTAAGGAGGAGGAACCCCTATCCGAAGTATAGATTGAAGTACAATACATTAAACAACAACAAACGACAACTGTCAATGACAAATATCCAAGGAGGAGGAACCCCTATCCGAGGAGGGAAATGAAACAAGTTATTAGATACAAGACGTAGACATAACTCAAATAGGATGATCAAAATGCAAGCGCCTTCTGATATTCTTCTTCAAAGCTTTATCAACGAATTACAAAGGTTGGGATAGCAAAGGCACGAAATCATGCACAATTACAATCTACCAACAAACTCTCATCCAAGAGTGAACAAATATCCGCTTTCAAAGCTGTTGGCAACAATGGCGCAACAATTTTGCATAGCAAGTAAAAGTTAAACAAACAATGAGCCCAAGGCTCTTATTTAAAGAACTCAAAGGAGTGGGCAACCCCAAAATCTCCTTGAGTTAACAATGAGTTCTTGCCAATCAATTAGCAAGATTTATTCCTAAAAAGGGGGAACAAGCAGTTAACTGGAAAACTACTTCAGTTAACTGAAAGTAAACAAAGAGTCAACTGGAAACTACTTCAGTTGACTGAAAGTAAACTAAAGGTGAACTTTAATGTAAGTATCCCTCCAAAATAGACATCCACATTTAGTGGAGATCTAAGATCCACAAATCATGGAAGCCGATTAGACATCCTTAATCAGTGGGATCTGACAATGCATGATTTAAGGGATATGGAGTTAACTTGGAAAGGGACATCAAGTTAACTCCAACTACATTTAATGCCTTCTTGAGTTGACTTGGAATGAGGCATCAAGTCAACTTCAAGTATCATAAATGCCAATTGGAAGGTAGGACGTCCTTCCTAGGTGTCTTTTCATACTTCACCATTTTGGTCAACAGCTCCTTGATCCATGTGTTGACTTCTTCCGTTTCCGGATAGTCAATGCTTTGATGACACGACATCTCCTCTTCTTGCCCAAGCTATTGCTCTTGGTAACTTTGGCGGCTCCGTGCTTGGAATAACTTCTTCGCAGTTGGCAAGCCAAGGTGCTTACTGCCACGCGGGAGGTGGTAATATTGGTCTTTCTGCTGCAAGATCAGCCTTTCTTTCTTCTTAGTCCAGAGTAATTGTTGTAGCTCTCCACTGAGCGGGAGATGTATTCTTTTCAAAGATAAAGATCCACAGACTACTGATGATGTTTGTTTGCTCTCCAGCAATGTGTGTAAGATCTAGTTGGAGAGTTGCTAGTGCAAGGTCCGGTTGTTCAATTGGAGCCCAAGGATGTCAAATTGTCATTCTGTGAAGAAGAACTCGCCTATTGACTGTAAACACGGATGTGTTCCGACAACTTCTGAAAAACCCCTGAAAATAGCGCCCTGCCGAGTAGTATTTTTCCAGAAAAAGTCTGGCACATGGGTTTTGTTCGTGCTTCAATGCTAAACAAGCCCAGTTCCTCAGAATTTTGATTCTGAAACTTTTTCGGAAAAACCCCCAAAAATAGGGGCAGTAAGTTTGCTGATTCTGGAAAATTTGATGAGATGGGTTTCACTGGAAAATTATGCTGAATATACCCAGTTGATCAGATCTGATGTAGCCTGTTGCCTTGTGTGACATGCAAGAAAACCTAAGACAAGAAGAGAAGAAGTAGACAGAAGATGGATTGGAAGTTTTTATATCTACTTCCTTGAGAAAAACTGTCTCTGAATCCAACCTCAGATTAGCAATCTCCTTCTGCTTCAGATCTGCAAGAAATATCGAAGAACGGATGAAAACCTTGGCCAGATCTATAAATGGCGTCCTTGAGAGCTTATGGTTGTTCTTGATCATCAACCTGCAATGAAATAATGGAGTGGGATGCCTATACCTTGATTACATAGACTCAAGCCTTAGATCCACAAGTTTGGGAACTTAACTCATGATCAAAAGTTGTTTTGGCTTGATTTGAAGTTCAAAAAGGTGATTTCCACTGATCATGGAGTGAGTTGGCCAAGTTTATCTCAAAATATCTTGACTTTAGTCAACAACTTGGCTTTTGACTTCTTCTAGGCATCCCTTTTGAGTTTTGCAAGTTTTTTTTATTATTTTCTCTCCTGAATGACCTCAGTTTGATCTTGAATCTGGTTTGATCTGTTGATCCTGAGATGTTGCTGACACGTTCACTGCTGAGCTGGATCCAACCTAAAGTGCCTGGGAGACATGATGGTAAAAAGTTGAGTTCAGAGCATCAAAAAAAAGGGTGCCTTTTCCAAGAAAGAGCGCTTTTGCTTGTGCCTTGGTAAATTTTTCAATCCTCATTCTTCAGCTTTTGAAATGACCTCTCGTGCTTTGATCTAGATTTCTCGTTGATCGGAGAATCAGATGTTCTTGTTTGATATCTTGTCAGGTAGCCAACTCTGTTTCACCAAAGATGACTGGAGTTGGAAAGTCCAAAAGTCATTTTAGGGTTCCTTTATTCAAGGGCGCCCCTACTTGAAAAGGGGGCTTTTTTCCTTTAGCCTGGTTATCTTCGTCTGAAAAGTTGCCTACTTTGATCCTGATTATTTGTTGCCTGTCTCGTCAGATGCCTGTGCTTGCAGTTGCGTTGTTGAGATCTACCTAGGCTAAGAAGCTTGTTCTGGGAGGCCTTTGGTCTTTTGTCAGCATCTAGAGGTCCAAAAGGAAGGGCGCCTTTCTTTTGAAAAGGCTCTTTTTTCTTTGATCTTCACCTTTGACATTCATTTCTTGCTATTTCCTCAACTGCCTCTTTTCACTTCGTCAGCAACTGCTTATGATCAACTCATCAAATGATTTAGCTGTTTGTTTCGTTGTCGAGCCAGCAAGCAAACGCCGAGGATGACTGCCTTGGATGATTCAACAAGCTGCATTTGACCTTTAAAGATCATGGGCGCCCCTGCTTGAAAAAGGCTCTTTTCAGCATGTGAACTTGTCTCTCCTTTGTAACGTTTCCAGAGTTAGTCAAAATTTGACCTTTTTGGGTTTCAGGAATCTCCTTCATCAAACAGCATCATTTTAGACCTTTCCGCCATGGTTGTGTCGTTGAAGCTTTTGAAGCTTAGCTTTCAGCACCTGGTACTGGCCAATCTGCCATTAATGGTTGTGGAGCTCCTAACTTTGTTCCTGAAAAATAGAAATAGACCCACCAGAGTAAAACATGCCTTTTTGATGATTCTAACTTGACCAATGTGATCGTGAAGCCTTTTAATCCTATCAAAATCATTTTCAATCATTTCTGGGAAGGTCCTATTTTCAGGGGTTTCCCTGAAAATAGGGGCGTAAAACCCTAATTTTTTATTTTTCATAATTTTGCACATGTGTTCCTTGATAGAAACCCACAAAGACCCTATGTTTAGTTTGACCTAAAACAGACTTTTGACAGCATTTTAACAAGATTTAGCTCAATTTATACAGAATGCCAAAAATTTATTTTGGGTACAACAAGTAATTAATGTAATCCCGAAAACATTCATAAATATTAAACAACGATAAATATATACTCCCCGCATTGTATATGCGATGTCAACATTCAGAAGATTGGAAGTTGTCAAACATTCAAAGTTTGTAATGGCGCCAGAGATGATTCCCGACTCAGGAATATACGGCATCAGCAGATATGAACTCTCCCAACCATAAGAGGATGGGGGATGAATATCAAGTAACCACCGCTTCCACCAAATACATGCCAATGATATTCGCGACTCTCGGATGCAATATGTTCCCGTCGCTTCTAGTTAGATTTAGTAGATACAATCGTTGGCCACAAGGACCCTGATACAGCTTTGACTAGTGTCATAGAGACTATTGATTAAATGCAGGAACTTAAATATCGGCACTGTAGAATATATGTGTAATTCCGATTCCCCACCAGTTGATGAACTTCACGGCACCAGCATATACAAAACGAGACTAAAATATAACCTAGGATGGTAGATGGGCCCGCTTCACCAGATAAAATATCGGCCACCATCGATGATTGAATCAACAAGACAATACATAATGATAAATTGCTTCAATGGCCAACTCGGGTTTTCATCCGAGAATGGCCCCTGAAGTCTAAGAGTTTCCGTTCTCAGATACTTCAATTCAAAAACTAGACAAAAACCAATTCTCTGTAATCAATAATCAGCCACATCAGAATGTCCCCTTCTCGAGCATGATCTTTTCTGTTGACCGTTGGCCTATTCTGGAGACCCGTAGGCTACTCAGGCGGTTAAATTAGGGTTTCATGCTTGGAGGTTGTTGTTGCTCGCGAAGTGGTGATTGAACTACGGTTTCCTTCTGGGTTTTCAGTAAGCTTCGCGGTGATGTGATTTTCTTGGCATTCCGAGCACCTTCACGAATTTACTATTTTTAGTAAATTCTATTTTTGGCAGTGTTCATGCAGTCTTTAGTTCAGATGATTTCCATCTTCAGTCAGTTCAGAGATTTGACCAAACTTGGCCTAGGGGTGCATTTTGCGAGAAGATAAGTTCATTTTATTTAAATAATGCTATGTAAGGTTATATTTTAACATTGGGCCCCCCCCCTTGGCCTAGCTACTTCTCTTTAAGTTGTTTTTAAAGATGTTCTTTATGGGTGGGCGCTCCATTGAAGGAATTAATTATATTTCTTATAAAAAGATTTAATCCAAGCATAAGTTGTACGCCAACTTCAAGGGAGAGATAAAGTTTATAATAAAAGTCAAGTATTGCTTGGGAAAGTGGGACGCCACCTATTGGAGGATTAGGGTTTGGTTCTAAAAGAAGATTAGGGTTCTAGAAGCTTCCGGGAAGATCCTCTCAAATTATAAAAGGAAGCCAGTGGTTCTCATTTGGATTATCTTTTGTCTACAGGAATGTTATGCTGCCGGATTGGCTGTGGGATTGCTTCGAGGAATGTAAGCCTCCTAGCTTGGCATTGCTTCTCGCTTGAGAGATAGAGACTAGTGGTGATGTAGTGTAGTTTTGAGTGATTTGTAGTAAGGTTGCATTGTAGAGTTGTTCTTTCATTTGGAGATTTGTTATTTGCATTGATGTTATTTCTGGAATTGCTGATAACACAGCAGATTGTAGTTTTTATTCGTAAATCAAAAATACCAAAAAGGATCATTCTGGGTACTACATATTTCATCTTGTCTAGGAAGGGCGACCCTCTCTGCCAAGTTGTAGATTTTTTAAGAAAGAACTAGATTTTATATAGTGAAATCTCCCCTCTTGCTGGGCCGTACCATCTGCATTTTCTTGGGATTCATGCCATTAATAAATATCTGCATTTTGAGTCAGTTTTCTGCTGTCAACTGGGGCGCCTTCATACTGGGAGCATTTTGCATCAGAGATCATGAAATTTGAGTGAGAGATGAGTGAGTTATGAGCTTTTCATTGAGTCTCTGTGTTGCTGGTTACATATTTTAAAGTGCAGGTCTGTCATAACAGATTTGAGAAATCTGCATTTTCCTTCTTGGATTGGTGTTAGGAAATCATTAAAGGCTTTGTGAAAGATTCCTTGTTGTTGCAGCAATTTGAAGAGCTCTAATACTTGATCTTGCAGGCATTAAATATTTCATTGTAAGCTGAACAGTAGTACTGTCAGCATTTCTCTTAGTCTTACTTTACATTCTGTAGTCGCAATTGTATTTCTTTGATCTCCGCCATATGGTCGCCTCATTTCCATTCTGGAATTGGGTAGCACATACTTGGTGTTGAGTTTGCTTTCAGTATATTAGATGGTAGGGACCCTCTGACCACATGCTCATCGTTCTTCGACGCATTTCTTGGTTAGAGTTCTTGTATCAGCATTTCCATTAAGATCCTCTGACCATATGCTCGCCAACATTGGCGCCATTCTTGGTTAGAGTTCCTTCCAGCTTTGTTTCTGCATTCAGATCCTCTGACCAATGCTCACACCTTGCCCACATCGGGATCCTGGTGTACATTTTGGTTAGAGTTGCTTCAGCATCGTTTTGGTTTAGAGTTAACCCTAACGACTATGTATTGCTCTGCTTATTGTAATTGAAATTTTCCAAAAATTGGCTCAAATATTTCAGTCAGCTCCCATTATAATACGCCAATTTCAGTTTCAGTAACTGAATTATTTTCGGACTTTTAGGAGAGCTATAGTCCGCTTAATAATATTTCATAAAGCCAACTGAGTTATTTTTATAAAGACTTTATAGAGTATAAAATATTTAACTCATTGATATTTTATAAAGTCTCATTATAATTAATTAATTAAATATTCAATAAGCAAAATAAAGACTTATTAAATATTTAATCAATCATTTTCCAAAGTCATTCTAGCTTCAAAACGGGCACATCACA